>JAOVVI020018692.1:0-10297 GCA_028571085.2 Nepenthes alata
ACAAGAGCAACGATCTCCTTCACCAACGCCTTCTGCTCAGGCGTGGCTTCTTGGTAGTAATTGGGCTCAACGTTCTTTCAATCATTGGGAACATCCCAAATCTCACGAACTGCCAAGAAAAAGAATTTAACTTTCCACCTTTTAGTGAAATCAGGGTTGCCACCACTCAGCGCCACAAACTCAGGACGCAAAGTGATGACAACCCAATCTTGGATCTACGTGAACCTCAAAATCACCTTCACAGCTAAAGTCTCAAAAGTCTGGTCATGACAACGGGCGAAAATACAGAGAGAGATAAGATACCTTACTATATTTGACTAAAGTAGTGCAATAGGGACCTTGAGATCCCTCTGGATATGGCACAAATCCAGATGCATGTCAAAGCGAAACTCACTCTTGAAGTGGACTGTGTAGACAATAAGGAAGCTATTTGGCGGGCGGAAAGCCCTCTCATGGGGCTTTGCGACTAGCATCCCCATCTCAGAAGGGATGTGGTACCTCCCGTGAATAGCGTCAAGGTCAGCAACCGTGAGGGAAGAAGCGATATATGCAATGCCAGGAGCCATTGAAATGTGAAAAGAAGAGAAACGTGAACAATGCACAACAATGGGGTCGTAGAGAGCATTTTCGAAGATTTAGAGAGTTTTTCGAAGGCAAAATGGGGATAAGTAAATGGCAAAGAGGCAAGCGTCAATTATCAAAAGCTTCAAAATTCAAAACGGTGCGCCACATTTGATGCCAAGCCACGTGTCGATACCCCATCAGTCCGAGGGTAATGATGACTTTTCCCTTTCCCAGGCCACGTTTAATGTGCGTCAGGTGCGTATTTAATGTGACAGCTGACGGCCAGGACAATACCTCAAGCCCGGAGAGAGTCCATGGACTATGATCGCGTCCTTGGACAAAATCGGGCAAAGCAACTCAAGAAGACATTCAAGGACACTTCCAAAACTCACTGACGGAAAGAAGAGCATCTTGGACGCAGACAATGCTGCACGCCAGCCAAGTAGTAAGCACCTTGAAGGATTAGGTCAAGGCCAAAATGTCCCGAGGAACTTCAACTGTCAAACATGCCAAAGGTTAAAATTCTCAAACCTTTTGGCATGGGGGCTAATGATGGGTAGTGAACACCCAGGGCCCAATTAAGAGGCCCGTTTTTATGAAACGGATCCATATCTAAAGAAGGCCCAGAAATCCAATACAGTTCGAGAGACTAGATTGGCTCTGGACACCCGAGGATATGGGCGGACGGCCCAAATGGTTGACTTAGCCCGAGAGGCAAAGTTAGCCCTAGAGGCCCAAAAACGTAAACCCACATCCCGTGAGGTTCAAAGAGCTGGATTGGTCTCAGAAATTAACTTTTGCCAGAGCACGCGCAATCCCTACGACACGCCACCTGCGAAAAGAGGAATGACTTCTAGCGCATGCGTGATGTGACATCTCATAGCGCCCACCTACAAGCACGCGATCCTCCTGACACAGCAAAACAGACCTGCAAATTTGGTGGCGGGACAGCCAGCAGACGCCAGGCCACGTGAACGCTCCACAGAGGACATCTAAGCCTCTATATAAGCATCAAGACACACCTAATAAAGGATCATACTACTACTCTTACATTAACGCACACAAAGAAAGAGTTAGTAAATTTTTCCTCCCAGGGTAATTAGAAAGAGCACCTAGAGAACCTTGAGTTCCCTGTATTCTCCATTCCTTGTACTCACCCAATGACATAGTAGATGTTTCCCTATACGCTTAGTCCCGTGATTTTTTCCTCTCATTCAGAAGAAGGTTTCCACGTAAAAAAATTTATGTCATTCTCTCTCTCTTTTTTTTTTCCATACACTCACTCGATTTCTTTGGTATTGCTTTGCTTTCGGATCCAAGTCCGTATAATGACTATGATCCGATGATGCAACATTTTTATATTTTTATAAAATATAATTTTAAAAATATTTAATGAAATAGATAAAATATAATTTTTTTAATAATTTTATTTCATGTATATATTATTTTTTATATTAAAGCATGCCTCTACTAACACAACCCAACACAAGCTGGCCACATCTCATGTTGGGTCAGAATAATTTTGTCCTGTGCTAAGTTTGACACATTTATATACCAACAATACAAAAGAATAGGCCATGTCGTCACAACATGCTCCATTTAATACTATAAGCCTATGTGCAGTTCGGTTATGATTTTTTTTGTTATCTATACCGTATTTTTATTTTAATTATAGTTTAAGAGCTTAAACCCCAAAATAGTAGCATTTAATATTGATAACTTCATAACTTCTGCTAGGGGTTTGTAAGAATGCAATTTTTGCACATAATGAGCTATACCTGACAGGTTTACCAATAACCATAAAATAATAACAGATCACATTAATCCAACTAGGCTTTTATATTCTATTACAAGAACGTATCCAAAATTTTAAGCCTTCGACATCCAGCTAATCTCCTCATGCAAGTCACTTTCCTTACTCTATTTAATCAGGCGCCAGCTTAAATTTCTCATATGGAAGGAGAAATAGTAAGAGTGAACGTACAGCTCAACAAATATAATCATATATCACTAACCATAATAACTAACAGGAAAAACAGTAACTGGGTAGGGGAAACATATAACTTGAATAAAATGAGGCATTCGAGGAAAGGGGACATCTGGGATCATCTCATTCATATGTTTATTCTGGTTACGTTTATTCATTTTTATTACTTTCATTAATCTTTGCGAACCCGGGCTAGTAGGTCGTACTAACCAATGATGTGAAAGAACGAGAAAATGAATGTGTCTGCCACACATTCTAAAGCCGGATATATTTTAGGTCTGCAACACTCGACCATCGGCTATATTTTAGGCCTGCAGTACTCGACCATCGGTTACATTTTAGGCCTGCAGTACTGGGCCATCTCAACTCGTCCCATATCCCCCGGGGACCAGGGCAATCCTCATTCTTTCACAGTAGTATCCTAAAGCATACCACGAACATCACCCGCTTCCACGAGCGGCCAGAATATGTGGCAAAGTATTTCTTGGGTTCACACCGTGATGAACATGGTAAACCAAAGAATACTACCTCTATGAACCATAGTCCTAGTTTCAGGATTAATCCTTCCTTAAGGAAAGATCCACCACAAGTACATCATATTTTTTTAATTAGGAAATCACATTCTCATCCTTATCTCCATCCGGGAGATCAAATCCATCACATATCGTACTTTGGTGGATTCCCCTTCATTTACTTGCTCAGTTCTCATCTTTCTGTGGGATTTAATCCCTTTTAGCAATTCAATCCAAGATCACAAGAGAGTTTAAAATTTCTTACCTCTAATGGTTAAATGTCATCTAGAAGCCTCCGAGACGCATTCCCATGCTTCCGGCATACAAATACACATTTTTTGGGCTTACAATTTAACATGAACGTTTAATCATATGTTTCATCAATATTCAATAGAGGTAGAGCATGTTAGGCCACTTTTTGGATGAACAGGTCGAATCTTATGAGATCAATCGTCCGATCGATATATATACACATTTGGGACGTGGTGATTCATATTTTGAGGTCGATTCTACATAATACAAAGGTAGAAGCATGCAATTTTCCCATTTCGTTCCGAATGAACAGTAATAGTGGCATTTAAAAGGGCTCGGGCGCCGCGAACGGGTCAAAACGTGGGAGATCGATCGCGCGGCTGACCTATATATATATTTGGGACGTGGTAATTCACATTTTGAGGTCGATTCAATATAATACAAAGGTAGAAGCATGTAATTTTTCCATTTCGTCCCGGATGACCAGTAACAATGGCATTTTAGAGGGCTTAGACACCGCAAACGGGTTGAAACGTGCGAGATCGATCACGTGGCCAACATATATACACATTTGGGACGTGGTGATTCATATTTTGAGGTCAATTTTACAAGATACGGTGCAAAAATAAAAAACCTCCAATTTTTGCAGGTTAGGGTTTGGTGGAACTCTACCGACTCGATCGGTGAGTAAATCGGACAATAAATTACGAAATCATTGCTCTCAAGTTATGGGTAATACATTTTCACAGTTTTGGTGGGTAATTGCACAAAAATACTCGATGGTAAACAAAAAATATCGAAAGAGAAAAGTTAGTGACTATGAGAACACCTGCATCGGCACGCACTACCACTTTTATAACTAGCTCTCGAACGGATTCGGACTCCACGGGCTCGCTCTTCTCCTTCCTCTCTCTAGAATCGACACCCTCTCTCTCTAGAAAGTTTAGGAACGTGGGAAAATGAAAATCGCAAAGCAGCACGTAGCTTTAAAACGAGTTGGCGCTCGAGCACGAAGCGAGCACGCGGTGAGCACAACCTTACTGCCCATGTCGGCTCAAGCGCGCGGCAAGTATAGACAATCTGGATTCTACGCTCTCTGTGGGCTCGAGCCCACGGAGGGCACGAGTCGGGCCCGACGCAAGCTAATTCGCATTTTTACCGTTGGGACCCATTTTGACCATTCTAATACAATCTTTTCATATCCTTGGACCTTACTTTTGATTATATAACCTTAATAAGTCATGATTATCATAATTTTAAATCCAAAATCTTATATACGAATTAATATTTCACGGTTTATAATTTCCGTTCCCGATTTACTGATTCCGACTCTTTGAGCTTTTCAATCTGATTCTTCTCGTACCTTTTGATCACAATTCACCTATGTTAACTTAATTACCTTATAATTATTATGTTCTTAATCCGAAACCTTACATATAAAATATAATTTATTTTTTTCATAATATTATTTTATGTATATATTATTTTTTATATTAAAGCATGCCTCTACGGACACAACCCAACACAAGCTGGCCACATCTCATGTTGGGCTGGAATAATTTTGTCCTGTGCTAAGTTTGACACGTTTATTTGTTATCCATATGCCTATGTGCAGTTTGGTTATGGTTTTATTTGTTATCATACCGTATTTTTAGCTTAATTATAGTTTAAGAGCTTAAACCCAAAAATAGTAGCATTTAATATTGATGGCTTCATAACTTCTACAAGGGGTTTGTAAGAAGGTAATTTTTGCACATAATGAGCTATACCTGATATGTTTACCAAAAAGCTTCACAAACTTAAGGTCAATAGAAAGAGACATAGAAGGCCACTTGCCACAAAGATCGACTATGATATCACCCTCATCCACGATATCATCTCCCAAATCATCAACTGTGTGCCCTTGGTCATTACTAGAGCCCATAACCATGTTTGAGAACATGGGTGTCATCTTCCACCGATCAACCATTGCAGTGCGCTCGGGTTCATATTGTTCCTCTTCTCCCCCTTACAACGCATGGCCGCGGGGGCTGTGTTAGCCAGGTTGATGGCTAGCCGCTTTTTTGAGCATTTGCATTCGTTCCAAACTCCCGGTGATTTCAAGCCTCCTGACATCTCGTCTATCTTTGGGAGAGGGGAGCTTGGCGAAGGAGGGGTCCCATCGCGAGATACATAGGGAGATTATAAAAATTTCAAGAGTAAGCAGGCAAACTTTTTGTCACGTCTAAACTTTGATTAAGCAGTCATTATTCTTTCACTCGCAAGCCTTTTTTTGAAGCAAGCCCCTTTTTATTCCCTAGACTCTACAATCCACAACAAATGAGCCATCACGGTCAGTGTAGACTCATTGGAGAATGCATCGTCCCTTTCCTTTGAACTTCTTAATTTTAGCATCCATCTTGGCCCCTCATGATACTTCAATCCTCGAGAGCTCGTTCTGATCTTCTTGTTTCCTGAAGGCATGATTATGACCATTGCGGTGGGGAAAGACAGGCAACAACCAAATTGAATTCATCTAGTAAGAAGGTGGTCCCAGGATCCACCTAAGGCAGTGCTACCAATTGAAAAGATTACAACCTAATCGACTATAGTTAAGACCAAGCAATAAAAGAAAGTACAAATAATCAAAATATTCAATACATTTAAAGAATAAATTATTTTAGATAAAATAGTTCATACGAGCACCAAACACGCCAACAATAATACATGAGAGATTGTAGAAATTTGGTGAAGAACAAAAAACCAAACATTTTAAGAAAAAAACCTTCCGAATTTTTAAAGCCAACAAAGAAAAATCCACTAAAAACTATTAACTTACCACCTAAGTAGTACATATATGCTAAATAATAGTTGACTTACATCGTAACTCCTACTGAAAAATCTTTTCAAGCTTGCTCATCATCAATGGGTCGACCCAAACGCCTTTTAGACTTCTTCGCTTGGATCTTTTCCTCACCAACTTGAACCCCTTTCAACACCACCTGAATTCTAGCATTCATATTACTAGCAAAACTCTTAAGGTTAAGAAATAGAGATAAAAGTTCAAAGGATTTTGAAATTAGGTTCTCTCACAAACAACAGATGAACTCTCAAAATGCTCTTGAGATTTTACCTCATTTGCCATTTTTGGCTGAGTCATGTGTTCATAGGAGGGTCATAGACCAGAATTTTCTAAAAGTCCGTGAGAAAGAGAGTAGGTGCATCGTTTGGATCAAATCAAATGACGCTCACACATCAGATTCTTGTTCATGCCGATCGAATGCCAAGACACAACGCTCACAAGCCAACATTCAGTTTAGTGTCGATTTCACAACGTCACTATGATTGTCGTTGTTCTACAATAAATGACAAAGCTTGAACACCACACTCCAATATTCTTTCCCGAGCGCCATTTGCACAGCAATCTGTTTTTCTTGACCAATAACCATTCAATAAAATAACACAACTAAGATAACCATTTTGTCATGAAATTTGTCAATACGACAAACTTAACAGAGACGATAGATAGAAGATTAAAAAAACGTGCCCGATCACGACACTGGGCTGAAGCCCTACTTCTTGTCCGAGAACACACATGCAATTTCCGCAGACTTCATGAAAGCTAGAAACAAGAATCAAATCGATAAGGATTAATGATTTATGCCATTGAATATGAGAGCATTATTTTTACAGCATAAAATAATCAAAACAGTTTTTAGACTATTACCCATGTTTTAAATGGAAAATGGGCCCTTAACAGGAGAGAAGAACTATACTAATTCTAGTACAATATGGTAGAAATGTCATACAGAATCTCCGCTCAAAATCAACGGCTAGTTGATGGCTGGAAGAGGGCTCAGAGTAGCAGAATTGGGGATGAAGCTCGCAGCATCTTTCCGAGAGGTGTTGCATTCTGAAGAGTTCTTCAAACCACCATAAGGCGAAGCGCTCATCACCCTTAATACACAAATAAAACAAAAGATCCATATGCACGTCAAACATCATTTCAGACAAGAATTCAGCTCCTTATATTCAGCCTCGCTGAACAACTTTTAACAAGCACCCAAATCCATTCAGCTAAATTACATTGATCACAAGCAGGGGAGAAAAGCATGAAAGAATATTAACGGATGGATGAAAATATTGTGGGGCCCAAATAATGATATTTTCCAATATCGCAGTAAAATCGTGAAATATTATTATATTGATAATATACCATGATATATATACTGATGTTCAAAAACATGGGATGACATATTCGATATTTGGCTAATATAAAGGCCGATATTTGCCTCTTAGCTGACATTCATAGAAAAAAAAATTCTAATATATTTAATATCGATACATATTGTTTAATATGCGTGGGAGTAGAGTTAATGACAATAGCATATATTTGGAAATAAGAGTAAAATACACAGGAATACAACATTTTTTTACCACTCATTTCCTATTCAACGTGTTCTTACAGTTACATGCATAAGCACACGTGAACTGAATACATGCTTGCGCACTTTACAGCATACAGGCATGGGATTAGATAGCCAAAATTAACACCCTCTGTTCCGAAAGTCATTCAAGACGACAAATAGTTCAAGAAAAAGTATATTTGAATTATCCCTAATTCAATAGAAGTATTGCTAAAGTAACTGACAATAATGTAATCCTCGCTCAGTTTGTCCCCCATGATCAAATTATCCCTCTGCATCAAATGGTCATGTCTTTCCCTATTGTATACCCCTATTATAATACTAAGTGGATTTACACCAAATGTACCGTACATTGAGTTCATTAGTATCTTGTACACATGCCATAACTTCATTACCACTTCAACCATCATAAATTTGGGAATCATATTTCAGTCTTGCTTGTCTTCCAAATAAAAATTGAGAAGTTTACAATACAAATGCCGACAAAATCAAAAGAGAGCCGAATATAAGTGCAATGTTTCACACAAACAACTTACCTTGGTGTATAACCAGGGCATAAGGATGGAAGAGGAGGGCAAAATCGCCCTGGGGATTGGACTGATAGAGGCTAACTCAAAAGTGGGTATTGGGGAAAACCCAGCAGACACACCTGAAACTTCATCACTTCCTTAGTGAAGGGAGAGATGGAAGATAAAGTGGAACCCTTCACCCTCCAGAAAAACTGTCATCAACATCTGAGCCATTGCCCCAGGCAAAGCCAGATTCGGATGTTAGTGGCAACTCAAGTGTCATCAGCCTTCAAACTAGTCGTTATCATACCAACATAGGTCGGGATAAAATCCCTAAGTAGATTGAAAGTTACATCCCCCGTTCTTCATGTCCTGAAGTTTCCCATAAACTTTTATTTATTAGCTCTATTAGAAAATATTTGAATAGTAAAGAGGTGTGTTTATCTTTTCATTGTCTAGCTTAGCACCAAAGATATGGAAAGTGATGGGCAATGATAGGGCACAAGAAGATATTTATCTCCTTGAATTTGATCTAAAATATCAGCAAGTTCAACCGGTTTTGATGTTCAGATGGAGAGATCTGAGGAGCTGCATTTGAAGGATATATCAGTCATACTAAAGTTTAGGGCTCCCTTTTTCTGCACGGATGAAGAAATCACTATCTATTGTAAAGCATATGGATTGATCAGGCATATGGATTGATCAAGCATACTCGTAATTTACACCTAGTCAGAAATTTAGAAGCCTGCACCTTTTTCCTTGTCATCCATACCGAAGTGTAGGGAGCTCAATTGTATTATGTCACTTTTTATATAAAAAAGGTTGCTTACTTTCATAAACAAGCAAAGCCCATGGAACATGTGTTTATTAAATGCACAGAAAGAATGCAAGATTCCTCTTGTTTTAAAATATTTCATAAAATGATGTTGATGCAATCTGGCACTCAAATAACGGTGTTTGAGAAGTGGATATTGAGCTAGAATACACTAACACCTCATTTTAGGATTACCTTGCTGGTAGTTTTCAGAAAATGGCATTATTCATCAGCCTTACTGTGTGTTTTCATTGGGTATTCAGCTGTCATAATTAATATTTGATATGACCCTCCAACTAGAAGAGGATTCGGTCCGCCAATTAGATTATTAATTGAACATCAAGCATTCATTTAGTTCAATCTATTTATAATATAATCCATTAGAGTAGCACCTCCTATCATGCCGAAGCCCTCAGTGGTCCACTATTGTGAAACAAGAAGCATTTATAAAGAAAGTTGATTCAAGAATTAGAAAGAAGAATAGGAGAATAATGCAAAAGTATTAAAAAAATAAAGTTTATCCTCACACAAGGAGATCCTATTTATGTTGGTACAATACATAAGCACCATAATAAGCAATATACATCCAAGAAAATGAATCTGTTATTTTTCCTAAATTTCTTGACAATTTACAGATTGCTATCTTGCCTTGAACTAAAACTGTTTTTTAATGATACGCGGATGGGAAGTGGAAGTTGGTAGGAATTGAGCCCAGGTCATTGATTTGGCGAAGTTGGTGGCTGACCACCGCTACCCTTGATTTCACTACAAAAATCACATCAATCTTTTTGAGCTTCTCTTAAGTTATCTTCAAAACTGTTAGACTTTGGCATATTCGGTGACCGCTATTGGTTGTTAGTGGATGTATTTCCCTAGGTCGGAAGATCTGCATCACTCAATGTTTGAAGGTTATCTGTTGGCACTTCCATGCTCGAAGATTGATATCTCTCGGTATCCACACTTTGTTTCCCATTCTAGAGCCCAGCTTTTAGAGAAGCTAGAGTTCGGGGCACGCTTGACCCGCGCTCAAGTCCTGATTCTAGAGAAGCCGTCTCCAGGCACACCCAACCGGCGCTCGAGTGCTGATTTCAGAGAAGCTAGGCTCCAGGCACGCTCAACCTGAGCTCAAGCGCAGATTCAAGAGAAGCCCGAACTCGAGGCACACTCGAGCGCAGCTCAAGGGTTGAATCTAGAGGACCCAACGCCTGAAGATTGCTCGAGCTGCTCGAGCGGCGTGGCACGCAGTCTCCAAC
>JAOVVI020018693.1:0-10296 GCA_028571085.2 Nepenthes alata
TTAGAACGTTATGGTGGTAATCGAGGATAACTCTATCCATGGAGTTATATGTGATCCGCCCTTCCTCAGGGCGTTAACCTAGAGGGTAGTTTACTGTTACCGGCCGATGTACTATATTGAATCCCGCGAGAAGGGATGTCCCACAAAACGGGACGATTATTTTTGGCCTTAGATTTTGTGGAGTGAATACAATCTATCATTGATTATTTGCCCCATCTACTAGTTGGGTCTACTGGTAGGGTCATTTACTGATAGAAAAAGATTTTCTATAGTTCACTGATTTGATATCGAATTCTGATTTCTAACTTATGTTTCCTGATTTCTGATTTACGAAGCTTGATTTCATTATATTGAGCCTTTTCTACTTTCATGTGATGTTCTTCCACCGTCACGAGTAAGTACTTTATTGCTACTATTTATCTGCTTATATATCCTGCACATAAGCATATTTTACTGCCTTTTGATTTTCGAAGCTTGATTTAACGTCAAATTAGGCTTATTTTGTTTCCTTGAACTGTCCTAACCTTAAATGCTTTTATGCTTTAATATAAATGCATTACTGTTCTGCATTCTAAAACCCACCACATGTGTTAGTACCTTATTGGGTTTTGGCTCACTATTTTACTATTTTTTTTCCTCTAGACAAGACTGTAGAGTTGGTACCTGACAAGAAGGAGTGATCTAAAGCCTAATTTGAAGACATTTTGGAGACTTGAAGTATTTTGGAGACATTGGAAGGAAATAGTTGAATGTAAAGACCTAATTTTGACATATGATTTTGTATATGAATTTTATGCCTATGGATATTTATGTATATATGGATTTTGTGTAGATATATATGTGATGCATGTGAGGAACAGGATACTATGCTTTTATAGGTTTATTGTTCTACTTCCACTACATATTTTTTAGATGTTCTGTATAGGTCCTAGATGACATCTAACTCATGAACCATTAATATAGTAGATGGATTGTTGGATTAATGTCATGGATGGTATCTGTGGTCCTGTGAACGCGTATTGTAGAAAAATTTATGATATAAATAGATAGTTGTGTGCATGTACTAATTTGCTATACAGGTTTTGTAAAAGTTTATCTTTCTGTTTAGCCCAATTTTAGGAAAAATTTTGCCCGTTATTTTTCAGAACTTGAGTGAGACTTGGACTTCTATTCCTATTCTAAAATGATGGAATTAATTGAGAAAAAAAATTCGTTGTCACATTCAAGGTCTTCAAAACTTATAAGCTTTCCCTTCTTCTAGCTAGATCTGACTTCGATCTTTTTCAGACTTTTTGCTTAACTGGAGAGGAGAATAGAAAGCAAAAATGTGAGCTTAACAGCTCAGTAAATGTACCCTAGGAAGTGAAAACATACAATATATATATTTACGGAACATATATATATACTTTCAGAAGAGAACTTAAAAAGATATGCGAAAAATTTATGCATATAGGCAAGAGAATGGAAGCATAAATACGATGCAGAATACTAGGAAACCTATTGCGGTGCAGAATACCAGAAAACCTATGATTTCAGATCCTTCGGTTCAGAGCATATTGCGGTATAGAATACCAGAAAGCCTATGATTTCAGATCCTTCGGTTCAGAGCCTATTACGGTGCAGAATACCAGAAAACCTATTATTTTAGATCCTTAGTTCCTGATTCAGAATTTAGTTCGGAGTCCATATTTTAGAATCTTAACCTAGTTATTGATTCAGAGTCCATATATCAGAACATTGACCTAGTTCTCAGTTCACAGTCCATCTTTTAGAGCATTAATCTAGTCCTCGGTTCAGAGTCTATATTTCAGAACCTTAACCTAGTTCTCAGTTCAGAATCCATATTTCAAAACAGTAACCTAATCATCGACTCAGAATCCATATTTCAAAACAGCAACCTAATCCTCGGTTCAGAATTCATATTTCAAAAAAGTCAGTTTTCTTTTAAATCTATTATCCTCTATACTTTACATCCCGATGGTAGGATGATTTCTGTTCAGTTTAGTCTTTACATACCCTCCATGCTTTACATCTTGAGGGTAGGATGATTTCTGTTCAGTTTTGTCTTTAAATACCCTCTATACTTTACATCCCGATGGCAGGATGATTTCTATTCAGTTTAATTGTTACATACCATCCATACTTTACATCCAGATAGTAGGATGATTTCTTTAGTTCGATTAGCTGTTATTCAGTGTAGTTTTGTTGCCTATTATTCAGTGTTTCGATGCAATAACCTAAGGACGAGATCATGGACTAGCTATACTGGAATCCTGCTGATTTACTTAATGGAGGACATTCTTATCTTTATTTCCTTAGCCATAATTCTCCTGACCATTAAAACCTTTCCAATTCATACGATTAAACCTTCAATCACTTCAGAACTCCTCTGTAACTTAACAATACAGTTTACAGTTTAATCCTCAAGTACAAATCCAGTCCAACCTAAACAAATAACCCTTCAAATAACCTCGGAACACCTCAGAAGCTTAACAGTATATTCCTACGAGACTTTTCATACTAGACCCTAAATTGGCAATTCTTCATATGGTTTCAAAACATCCCAGGAGATTAACAGTGCATTTCTACATGACTTTTTAGACTAAACCTTAATCGGGAGTCCTTCAGATAACTTTAGAACATCTCAAAAGTCCTACAGTATATTCCGGTGGAACTTTTCAGACTAAGATTACCTCATAATCATTATCATATTACAGAATTACAGTTACATCTCAGAATTTAGAAAATTTATACATAAAACCCCCAATTTTCAACCTAGGGTTTTGCACAGAGCTTCCGAACCACAATCGGACACCTTACGCATGTACAGTCACGAAACTGAAACCTTATATTGCGATACATATAAATAAATTTAAAATCTATCCTGTTAATTTACAAAAATATGCTTCGTATGCATTAAATTGGGAGAAACAGTAATTTAGAGTATAAATATATTTTCAAAGATACTGAAAAGTAGTAAAAACAGAGGGTAACGTTCATGGTATATTTTCCTTAACCTACTCTACTGTTATTTTTTACCCAGATCGGATCAGAACAGATAGATTTCTCCCTTTCCTTCTCTTTTTCCCCCTTCCTCATTCTCTCCTTCACTGCGGTCGTACGTGGTCTGATTTTCTCTCTCCCCCTTTCCCAAATTTAAAACGGATTAAAGCAGGTCAATGGGGGATTTTAAAGGCTGGCGGTCGAGCGCTGGTTAGGCGCTCATCGAGCGCCATTTTTCATAAAACAGCACCCGGGTGGCTCGAGCTCCCCCTGTCATGGTTCTCTCTCCCGCCTCACCTATGGCGAGCCTTGAGCGGGCCTATGAGCAAATTTGCGCCTACTTCGACGCTCGAGCACACATCGAGCACCGATCCCATCTTTCGCCCCTTTTTGTTTGTTTTGCTTATTTTGCTTCAGTATCCATTTATCCCTTATTTTTGAACCAAATTATATTTATCATCAACTTAATTATTCTATAATTATCAGATTTTAGGATCGGAATCTTACACTAACTCTCGCGAGCATCTTAGCGCTCGCGCTCTCTCTTTGCTTCTAGTTCCAAACGAACTTAGCACTTACAGGGACTGCTCCTCACGAGCAACAATAACAAAGCCACTCTTTCTACAAGTGCGCTCTCACCTACATCCATAAACACACTCCCTGTATTTATTTATGTATCCTCTACATTCATCTTCTATCCTCAGAAGGCCGATTACTGACTTGAGTGTTAGGGTATTTTTAGTGTGACCAAATCCTACTATCACCTGACCTCTTGTTTGAAATTGTGGTGTGCAGGATCCGAGACTGAGTGGACAGAATCAAATTTTGACGGGCAACTCGACTCGAATATGTTCAAATTTTGGATCTAAGACCCATCATTGGCACTATGTTCGAGGTACTTCATGCGCACCGGATGAAGTTAAATCCATCAAAGTGTGTCTTTGGAGTATTCTCAGGGAAGTTTCAGGGTTTTATCGCCTCTCAGCGAAAGATTGAAGCTAATCCAGAGAAGATCAAGGCCCTTACGGACATATTTTTGCTCCAGAGCGTCAAGGATATCTAGAGGCTAACCAAAAAACTAGCAGCGCTGTCCCACTTCTTGGCAAAGTTAGGGAAAAAATATCAAGCTTTCTTCAAGGCTCTGAGGGGGACAAAAGTAAATGGTTTCCAGTGGACTGCGGAGTACCAGGCCGCCTTCGATAAATTGAAGCAGTACCTGGCCAGTCCACCGTTGCTGACGTCACCCAGAGACGGAGAGGAGTTGTACCTCTATTTGGCAGTATCAGAGGTGGCTCTTAGCTCAGTTCTCATGCGCTAGGATTTCGACGCTCAGTGGCTGGTCTACTAGGTGAGCAAAATATTGACCGGCGTAGAGACCCACTACCCGCGTGCTGAGAAAGTTGCTCTGATGCTCGTCTTCTCAGCCAGAAAATTGAGACCATATTTTTAGGTTCATCGCGTCGTTGTTCTAACCGACCAGCTACTGAAGAGCATCCTTCAAAAACTCGATATTTTTGGACGGCTAGTAAAGTAGGCCATCAAGTTTGCAGAGTTCGACATCGAATTTCGACTTAAGCTAGCTATCAAGGGGTAAGCCCTGACCGACTTCATAGTCCAGACCACGACCCAAATCATCAATGAGCACCCCACTGAGGACACGAATCACAACCCAGAAGAGCCAGAATGGGTCTTCAATGTTGACAGTTCGTCTATCAGCTTAGGTAACGGTGCCGAAGTGGTCATAGCGACTCCAGACAGGTTCGAGGTGAACTGCTCCCTCAAACTCAATTTTTTGACTACCAACAACGTTGCTGAGTACGAAACCCTGTTAGCCAGATTACGACTAGCCAAAGAGTGCTCACCTAAGCAGCTGACCGTTTACAGCGACTCTGAGCTAGTCGTTAACCAGATCAACGGGTGTTTCAAGGCATGTAACCCACTCTTAGTGAGATACCTGGCTAAGGTGAAGGACGCTATTCAGAGATTTGACAAGTTGAGCCTGCTTAACGTCCCCACAATTGAGAACTGAAAGGCCAACCAACTTCTTAGAGCTGCGGCTACCAAAAATTCAGAATAGTACTTGAGACATATGAGAGAAGTCTTGAGCACTCCCAGCATAGAGGAACAGGAAGCGATGTAAGTCTTTGACGATAAAAACCAGATGACGTCGTATTGGAGATATTTGGCAGATGGAACATTGTTGAATAACGTGGACGAAGCCAAGCGGATCAAAAAGGCGGTCGGCTGGTATACCATAGTCGACGGATGGCTATATCGCCGTGGATACTTGACTTCGTATCTCTGGTGTCTTACTTCAAAGGAGGCTGACTACGTCTTGAGTGAAGTCTACCTCGGGATATGTGGATCGCATATTAGCGGTAAGAACCTTGCATTGAAAGTCATGCGCTAGGGATAATACTGGCTAACAATGAGGAAGGATGCCCTGGAGTTCGTGAAGAAGTGCAAGAATTGTCAACTCCACGGCAATCTTCACCACCAGTTGCCCGTGGAGCTCAGATCTCTCCAAGCTCCTTGGCGTTTCGCGTAATGGGAACTCGACATACTCGGCCCATTTTTCATCGTGACCGGGTAAAGGAAGTTCATTATCGCGAGTATAGATTATTTCAGTAAATGAGTTGAAATCACCCCGCTGGCCAAGATCACCTGGCACAATGCCCTGGAATTTGTCTGCCAGAGTATCGGAGCAGATTTTGCATTTCCAAGGTCATCATGACTGACAACAAAACTCAATTTTTGATGAAGCACTTTACCATGTATTGCACTAGTTTAGGCATCAAATTGATGCATACTTCGGTAGCTTACCCCCAGGCAAACGGTCATGTTAAAGTCACCAACCGTACACTACTCCATGGTCTGAAGAATAGATTGGAGGACGCAGGGGGCTCCTGAGTCGACGAGTTGCCCTCCGTCCTATGGTCATGCCGGACGACTCCTCATGAACCAACTCACAAGATGCCCTTTAGCGTTTGCTATGGGACTAATGCAGTAATACCGGTCGAGATCGGGCTCCCAAGTATTCAGGTTTAAGCATTCGACCCACTAGGCAACTCCAAAAAGATTAGGGAACACCTAGATCTGCTGGAGGAAGCCCACTATGAGGTTAGGATTGGCACAACTGCCTACCAGTAACAAATTGTTCACTATTACAACAAGAAAGTAAAAGCGTGACAATTCAAAGTTGGGGACCTAGTCTTACGAAGCGTAAAAGTTACGGGCAAGACAGCCAACTAGAACAAGTTTTTCCCAAACCAGGAAGGCCCTTTCCTTGTCTCAGTGTTTTGCGAAACAGAGCATACAAACTTCGAATTCAGAACGGAAAGTTAGTCCCGTAGACGTGGAACGCGGTCCACCTGAAGCATTACCACCAGTGAAGGCCAAGGTAGGTCATTTGTATGATGTGGAGCATGTTTGTAACATTCATCATGATTAATAAAAGTTATTCCTTTTTCATTTGCATTGTTCCATACTTCTCTTTTCTTTCTTTTTCTTTTTTCATATGAATGCTTACTTGCAGGTTGCACAAAATAAGCACCTAGACTGCCCCTGAGTCAGGTGGGTTTCCACCCGCTTGCAATTAAACCCTGGTCATACAGGCGGCCCGTAAGCGGTCGAATTAAACTTTGATTATCCAAGTGGTCTGTAAGCGGTCGAATTAAACTCTAGTCATCCAGGCAACTCGTAAGCGGTCGAATTAAACCCTGATCATCCAGGTGGCCCGTAAGCTATCAAATAAAACCTTGGTCATCCAATTGGCCCATTTGCGGTCTAAAGCTAAACCTTAGTGGGCTTAAACGGCACACATGACAACCTCCACCAGTAGGAGATAGCCCGGTCAGTATATAACAATCAACAAATTAGGAGCAAAGTACTTCGCCCAAAAGCTGGCCACCTAGAATCATACGTGGGCAGTGCCACCCAAACCTCAACTCGTGCTTGAATATATAAGAAACTTGGTATGACATCAGGATTAACCCTGACGTCCCATCGAGGACTTAGGTCTATCTGAGAGCACAACACCTGTCTCTAATGTTATGAGACGATCGGCCATCCTATAAAAAGTTCATAAAGCTAGCCGGCCATTGCAAAGAGCAAACAACTAAAGAGAAAGTTAGATAAAATGATGAAGCATGCAGCTGTTGGAATAAGGTAGTGCATCAAAAAGGTGCATCCATGATTACGGACACGTGTCGTTTTCAAAAAAGACGCAGTCAAATCAGATCTTTTGTAGAATTAATTACCGGGATGACAAATTCACTGCGTGATGGCACATGGCAAACTTTTTGACTGCCATTCCAGCGGCAACATAATGCCTCGATTCAGTTCACACCACTTCTTCGGATTCTAACGAGGCAATCAACGAATCCAATCAACTCTTCCTCTAACCCAATTCTCCGGATTCTTACCAGGATGGTTAACGAATTCGATCAACTCTACTTCTGGCTAAGTCCTCCGGATCCTTACCAGGAGGGTCAACAAATCTGATCAACTCTCCTTCCATCTCAGTTCTCCGGATTCTTACCAAGATGGTTAACGAATCCAGTCAATCATTCTTCCAACTTAGTTCTCCAGATCTGGACGTTGCGGTCAACAAATTCGGTCAACGTTCTTCCAACTTTGTTCTCTGGATCTTGACTTACGGTCAATAGTCACAAGTAACGCAATCAACAGACCAAGAGCTAATGTTAGTTTCCCCATCAGGTAGTCTCGTAGAAGTTGCATAGCAAGACGCGTCCCATCGTGAACATATTTGAGGCCGGAGTCCCAAGCCACCAGGATGGGGGTTTAGTGATGGGGACTCCAGTAGCAGGCTGGCTCACAAGAGAAAATGTTCTAAACCTAGTAGCAGCCCATTTGTATTTGGACGATCAACGCCACCATTGACCAGCGGAGTGGCAAGTGGGCTGATAGTGGCCCAAGATCAACGAAGGCCCATCTAAACCGAGGATAGTCAACGATGTTGTTGACCCAAAAAGTGGAAAGTGGGCCGGCAACAACTTAGGATGAATGCGGCCCATGCCTAAAGTGGCCCACGCGTCCGTCCTCAAGCTGCAACGGTGTCTGCCATAATTTCTCGCATCTCCAAGATGGCAATCTTCATTGCAATGGTAACCTACATAATCAAATCACATCCCAGGAGAAAGGCACTAAGATCCACGTGCAATTTGTAGGAAACCCTAATGGTTACCATGCGAAAAAAGGAGATCACCTCCTTGACTGTTACAGCTAGAAATGGTGCTCACGCTTGTGGAGGAAAGGCAACAATCCTTTCAGAAGCCGGGCATCCAGCCTCATTTCCAAAAAAAGGAAGCCCAAAGCCATGGCTATAAAGGCCATGGAGACTGACTCATCAGGACATGCTCTCAATCACTTACAAATGCTTTCTCTGGCACACCAAAGTCGTCAAGCAAACTCAAGCTCTTAGAAGATCTCTAACTCTCGCGAGCATCCTAGCGCACACTCTCTCTCTCTGCTACTAGTGCCCTGCAAACTTAGCACTTAGAAGGAATGCTCCTCATGAGTAACAACAACAAAGCCACTCTCCCTACGAGTGCACTCCCACCTACATCTATAAACACAATTCCTGCATTCATTTCTGCATCCTTTGCATTCATTTTCTATCTTCATAAGGCCGATAATTAATTTGAGCGTCGGAGTATTTTCAGTGTGACTAAATCTTACCGTCAGCTGACCTCTTGTTTGAAGTTATGGTGTGTAGGATTAGAGACTGAGTGGACGAAACTAAAATCCGATGAACAACTCGACCCGAATCTGTTCGAAACTTAGATCTAAGACGCATCATTGGCGCCGTCTTTGAGGTACTCCATGCACACTGAATGAAGTTAAATCCATCAAAGTGCATCTTCAGAGTGTCCACAAGGAAGTTTCTTGGTTTCATCGTCTCTCAACGGGAGATTGAAGTGAACCCAGAGAAGATCAAGGCCCTTACGAACATGTCTCTACCCCAGAGCATCAACGATGTTTAGAGGCTAACCAGAAAGCTGGCAGCACTGTCACACTCTTGGCAAAGTCGGGGGTACAAATATCAGCCTTTCTTCAAGGCTCTGAGGGGGACAAAAGTAAATGTTTTCCAGTGGACTGCGGAGTGCCAGGCCACCTTCGATGAGTTGAAGTAGTATCTGGCTAGTCCACCGTTGCTGACATCACCTAGATATAGAGAGGATTTGTACCTCTATTTGGCAGTAACAGAAGTGGTTCTTAGCTCAGTTCTCATATGCCAAGATTTCGACACTCAGCGGCTGATCTACTATATGAGCAAAATATTGACCGACATAGAGACCCGCTACCCACGTGTTGAGACACTTACTTTGGCACTCATCTTCTCATCCCGGAAACTGATACCATATTTCTAAGCTCATCGCGTGGTTATTCTAATCGACCTGCCACTGAAGAGCATCCTTCAAAAATCTGATATTTTTGGACGGCTGGTAAAGTGGGTCGTCGAGTTGGGAGAGTTCGACATCAAATTTTAGCCTAGGCTAGCTATCAGGGGCATGCGCTCACCAACTTCATAGTCAAGACCACGACCCTAATCATCGATGAGCACTCCACTGAGGACAGGAATCACAACCTAGGAGAGCCAAAATGGGTCCTCAGTATTAACAGTTCATCTACCAACTCAGACAGTGGTGCCGGAGTGGTCCTAAGGACTCCAGACGGGTTCGAGGTGAAATCTCCCTCAAACTTGATTTTTTGGTGACCAACAACATTGCTGAGTATGAAACCCTGTTAGCCAGATTATGACTAACCAAAAAGTGGTCAGCTAACCGGCCGATCGTTTGCAGCGATTCTGAACTAGTTGTTAACCAGATCAACCAGAGCTTCGAGGCATGCAACCCTCTCTTAGCAAGATACCTAGCCAAGGCAAAGGATGTTATTTGAAGATTGGCCAAGTTAAGCCTACTCCACGTCCTTAGAACTGAGCACTAAAGGCCGACCAACTTGCTAGAGCAGTGGTTGTCAAAAATATAGAACAGTATTCAAGGGACATGAGGAAAGTTTTGAGCGCTCCCAGCATAGAGGAATAGGAAGCGATGCCAGTCTATGATGCTAAAAACTAGATGATGCCGTATTGGAGATCTCTGGCAAACGAAACACTATCGGTAACGCGGAGGAAGCCAAGTGGATCAAAAAGACGACCGACTGGTACACCATAGTCAACAGATGGTTGTATCACCATGGATACTCGACTCCATACCTACGGTGTCTTACTCCAAAGGAGGCCGACTATTCCTCGAGTGAAGTCTACCTCAG
>JAOVVI020018696.1:0-10295 GCA_028571085.2 Nepenthes alata
ACCGGCCCCTTAAACCAGTCAACAAGTAACCCCTTTTTTTTTTCTCGGCTCCAGGTAGGCACCTAACTGCCTCCACCAAACAAGCAGAAGAAAAAAACTATGGCAGCAAATGCCCCACGCAGCTTCCGATGAGCAAAGCGGAGGAGCCCAAGCCGGCTAGGCAAGAGAGAGGGAACAAAAAGCAACTGGAGATGTAAGGCGTTAGGATCTCAACCAGACAGCGGACCTCAACAATCTGTCCAATTAGTGCTGATCTGCAGCCGACCTCCGGTTAAATAGAGGGATACTCCATCGAGTTAGAATAGATCTGTCGCTATGCATTATGTCTACGGGAGTGTTTCCAGTTTACACCAGACCGCAGTAGAGATTAGGTTAAACATTTGGGATTCATTTTGAGGCAACGGTTTTTTAAAAAGTCCATGATTTCTTTCTTTCTAGATAAAATAGACCGTGGCAGCAATAGTGATGCGGAAGGAGAGTGCTTTGAGGTTTTTACCTTTCCTGATATATGCAGCCCACATGATGTTTGAATGCCAATCAGAATGTGGCCACCTTATCCTTGCCTTATGGCGCATCAACCGCCAAGCAGTCGAAGTGAACGGGCAAGCAAAGAAAATGTGGTCATGACTTTCCAAACCGTTGGGAAAGGGCCCATGTTATATAGATTTATGATAGACCTGATTAAATTCGAACACAAATCTAAATAATTGTGCAGAATACGCCCATAGCATTCGGCCAGGATGAACCTAATTATTTAGGCTGCATTGTGGTATCTATTTTAAAATGGGTCAGGCTAAGATTTAATTATTTTGACTTTTTATCGTATCTCAAATAATATAATACTTTTCAAGAGATTAACTAAAAGTATAAAAACTTTCCTAAAAAACATCATTTCTTCTGCTATGCATATAAAACCACGAATATTTAACAATTTTACATATGTATAGAAAACATAAAACCTATATTTCAACAGATTTAATTTTTTGCTTGGCTTTGGGCTTTTCCTTAGTTATTTCGGCTTTGTTTGATAATTTTAATTAAGCCTAAAATGTTAACTAAGCCTTCCTTTATAAAGGTCATACATATTGGCCATATCCCATAAAATTTTAGATCAAATAAAATCAAACCAACCAGACAATCCAATTTTAATCAATATGAACAAACATGACCTGATAAAATGGAGAAAAAATAAAAGTTAATACGGGGGAAGAAAAGAAATCATGACAGTAATCATTGAAGTTAACATTATATTCTGACTCAAATTGGTACTTAATTCAATTTTCGTCTGTCATATCCAGTTATGAAATAAAGGAGAATGAATACGGTGAAAAAACCTAAAAAATATATAATTTAAACACATACGAAATGATTGAAATACAAGAGAAATACTTGATATCAAAATCTCCTTATTCAAATCTCAACTTAAAATCCTCTTCAATAGTTCAGGCTAGTCATTAGAACCGCTCTAGGACAAAACCCAGAAATATACTGCAACTGTTAAAAGGGGTTTATATATAGGTAGCCAAACAGGGCATATGACTCTTCTTAAAGTGGGTTTAAGCGTCGTCGAGAGCTAAAACTCCAGGAAGCGACTTCCCTTCCAAGAGTTCCAAGCTCGCTCCACCACCTGTGGAAATGTGGCTCATCTTGTCAGCAAGCCCAACCTTCTCCACAGCTGCAACAGAATCACCTCCGCCGATGATAGTGGTCACTCCTTTTTCACTTAGTTCTGCCAACTTCTTGGCTATCGCCTGCACAAACAAAGATCATATTTCAGCCTACCTGTCGATGTAATCCAGCCATGGAATTAAATATCAACCAATTATATATCGGTATTGAAAACTCTCGATACCGAAAACCTTTTATTTTGGGGTTTCACTTTGTTCTTGGAAGCTCAAAATTCCAGCGTTCTGAACATACCTAAATACTCTAAAAAGCCTTAATGTGGGTGTTTTGTAGAGTTAAAAAAATAGATCAAACCTTTTCAAATATTTTTCAATAACCTACAAAGATGTCAAAATTAATTCTAATGAAATTAACTAAAGTACTCAAATAGAAAAATAAATAATTAAAGATGGTTAAATAGACGAATAATTTCTTCTATGCTTTTGATAAAATTGACTAAAAAAATTTGTGTATAATAATTTTGATATCAATACATATTATCTGTTGCAACCGAAACTAATATGGCCGCTACTGTTACTGTTACCGATATTTTCAGCTATGCTCTATCCACTAGAATGGAATTAGGCAACCCAAACCCGAGGGATTGCATTTTTGCGAGATAACACCTTGCTCATGAGCCAAAACTTGCTACAACAGCTGAAAGGTTGATTCCCATTTCCTTCATCCCCATTCAAACTAAACAAACATAACCAAAGAAAATAAAAATGCAAACCAGCATAATGCAATTAGAAAATCTTAACTCAGCAAGTGCAAAACATTTTTCTAACCTCAGTGCCGGCTGCAAATTGATCAAACTCGAACACACCCATCGGCCCATTCCAAATGATTGTCCGAGTAGAATCCAATGCTTCGCTGAATGTGTTGATAGAGTCCGGTCCAATATCCAATCCCATCCAACCATCTAGAATAGCAGACGCTGGAACAACCTACAAAAGCATCATATGTTACACTGTAATCCTCACACAAACAAGACATAACTAGCTAAAGAGGACTACTGTTAACACTTAACACCCATTTTCAACTAATGCTAGTATACAATCAAATAATCAATCACAAAGCTCATGACTTGAACAACCGGAAAAAAAAAAAAAAAAAGGCAACCTGGTGCCTGAAGCTCTCACTGTACAGAAATTTGGGTAAGGTTTGGAAGACTTTAGATCTACTGTACAAAATCTCACCTTGCATTGTTCGTAAGAGGCAATTTACAGAATTTGAACTCGTGATCATCAGGTTACATGAATACAATCCTAAATGGAAGGAACGATAATAAGTTACAAACCTTGCTGTTTGCATTGGCAGCAAACTTATCAGCAACAACTACATCAGTAGGGAGCAACAAGTTCACTGATTTAGCCTTGGCGTTCTCAATCAGTGAGGTGGCCAGATCAAGCTTGTCTTCTTCCACAAGGGAGGATCCAACAGAGTAACCTTGGGCTTTGTAGAAGGTAAATATCATTCCTCCACCAAGCAGCAGCACATCAACCTTTGCCAACAATGACTCCATGACACCAATCTTAGTTGACACTTTTGAGCCACCAACAATAGCAGCAAATGGCTTCTTGGGATTGGTCACAGCTCCGACAAGATAGTCAAGTTCCTAATACCAGTTGTGAAGAAAAAGTAGTAAATTAAGAACAGCTCATAGTTCAGGTTTCACTATGACTAGGCATAAACCAGTACATCAAACAATTCCACATGGCCAAAAAACTAATGATTCAGAAAGTGGCTATTGTTATTAAGGTAATATCACAAGAGAGAAGGTTGAGCTCGAAATTCAGTTGACCAGCCTAGACTTAATAGTTAAAAGAGAATGTGTGACTAAGCCAAATATAATTGAAAATTAGGGAATATTATGAGAGAGAAGGCTGAGCTCAAAATTCAGTTGACAAGCTAAGCCTTCACAGCTAAAAGTGTGTGCGCATGACAAAGAATAAACCAGTAGACCAAACAATTCCACATGGGAAGTAACATAATCATTCAAACAATGGCTGTTGTAACAAGAAAGAAATGGCTATTGGAAAATCGAAATCAGTTCCTTAAACCACAATCCCTAGTGAAAAAATTTTAGTAAACTGAAAGAAAATGGGTTACATTTAAATCAACTAAAGTGTATAAGATTCTATAACTACCATTTCATGAATTTAGCACATGATCAAGGAATCGCCTGGAAGAGAATAGAATCAAAATTGTAATTTCATTGTTTTAATACATCATACCTTCTGCATAAGGAAGCCAGCAACAGAAGGTTTCAAATACTTAGCAACACCCTCAGTGGAGGCATGCGCTCTATGCGCTGTGCCAAATGCATCATTCACATATAGATCTGCAAGAGCAGCCAACTTCTTTGCAAATTCTGGGTCATTCTTCTCTTCCTCCTTGTAAAATCTCACATTCTCAAGAAGCAAGACACCCCCTTCAGGTAGCTCAGCCACCATTGCTTCAACTTCCTCACCAATGCAGTCATTTACCATTTTAACCTGTCATCAAAATAAACTGTTGGGCAAAAGAGAGTTCCATGATAAAACTACACAAGACTCTAAAGTACAGCAAAAAGTGGTAATATGAGTCAAAAGCTGATAAATAAACCACCTCAACTCCAAGAAGTTCAGAGAGCCTTGGCCTAAGGGGCTTCAAGCTGTACTTCGGGGTGACACCCTTTGGACGTCCCTGAAAAAAAGGACAAGCATGTTAGAATAAATGGATTCAGAACTTAAAAATCCTTGTTCATTTGAGCAATGGGTTTTGGAGTCAACAATTTTTCAGAAGACCATTAGCAACACAGTGTTATGTAACAAGATCATCTGATTCACTATGATAATGACAATTATTACATCCTGTTACAGCTGTGACAATGGCTATAACAAGTTATTATTCGTAGTAAACTTTAGCTCATTATGACCAGAAGTGAAAGAAAATATTGGTTGCAAAACATTTATTCTACAACTGATCAACATAAAATTTTGCCTCCAAGCAATAGAGTTCTTTTTTTTAGCATCTCCAAGGCTCAACAAAACACTTCCCAGAACCAAGCAAAGAAGCTCTGTTATTTTCCTTTTTTTTTTGTAGATAATATCTAAAACACATAATTTTAGAGTGCATTTAGGATAAAATCTATTTTCAATGAGTTCATGAATAATATAGACCTGGGTCAGACTCAAAGAATAACTGAAGCAAGGGAACAATAGTTTCATAAGCAGCATCAATTACATGTAACGGTGACTTGCTCTTATCCACAAGTCAAAAGCAAATTAAATCCCTGTAGAGTCTTTTGCATACACAATAAAGTTACTATATACAGAAATCTAGAGCTTACCAGATCTGAATAGGCGATGCATACAAGTTTTACATGTATTAAAGCAACAAATGCTAAATCTAAATTACTATCATCAATATAGAGTTGCCGAGTATGAGGCTTCAGAATTTCAGACTCTGTGTAAGGTCAAAAATATGGAATCTTACACTGTATTGCAGAGAGATGTTTTGGTAACCAGTGACTTCAGGATTCGTAGTTGCACCAAGGCACAACCTCCAATATCAATGGAGTAGGGAAAAAATAGTAATTATGCTAGACAAAATGTAGTATTCAATATTATTAGGGCTTGCATGATACCACTCAAGTCCTAGAATTTATACAACAGCTACCAGAATTGCATGAAGCAGAGGTTACTGCACAGGTCAAGAGATCCATTTCCTATATTCCAGAAATGAAAACCTTTATCCAGATATCTATTCATCTGGGTTGTGCAAATAAAAGAATGAGAAACTGTAGGTAAGGACAAAATAGAAACAATCCTTGAAATTTTTGGGGGCAAGCTTCTCAAGCACAGCAATGCTACTGCTATACATCTGGTTCCCCTAGCCAAAGAAAAATGCTTCTAGGTCAAGTGAATGGTCCATGGATAGTTGAATTGAAATTTACAATGTTGTGAAAATATCGAGCAGGAGATTGCAACACATACCTCCTCTAATAGATTCAGTTCAATCTGCTCTCACGGTTAACAGGTCCATCATGGACAATGCCATTCTTAATTATGAGATAGCTAAGGGCTACAAGAGCGCAAATATTCGTCAAGATGCATGTTAAAGGTTGGCATCAAAAGGCCAATGATTCTTCAAATTGAAAATTTTCCGGCAAATGTACTTAAGGAATATGGATTTCCTGAAAATTTCAGTAATTTAGCCATGAAATGAGTGTCTATAACTAGGTGCTCAGTGCGGTGAATGGTGCCCTCCTTAGAGAATTCAAAAGGGCTTGAAGATTGTGAGAAAGAGACACAATGTCCTCATAACTTTTCATTTTGGCTGTGGAGTAGTTTTCAAGAAGAATCAAGAGTATGGCCGCATGCTCTTCTCATCATTTTATTTTCGCTGCGGACAACTTTTGAAGAAGAATGAAGAGTATGGCAATAAGTTCCAATATTTGGTTTCATCCAAGATGCAATAGAAGAGAGACACTCATTTCTGTTTTATTGACCACTGGCTCATTTAGTAAAGGGTGATATTGGATCACTAAGATTGGGCAGAATTAAATGTTGGAGTTCCACGTTCTCCCATCCTGGGATGTAACAACTAATACAAGCTATGCTTATTAGTTTTGCGATATATTGGGCACTAGTCATATCACCAAGAAAATAGTGGATGAAGTGAAAACCACTTGTTTGAGATTTTCTATCATTGGGTTTTGCCATAATAGAAAGATACAAAGGAAATTTGCAGATAAAAAGCAAAACATAACGAATGAAGCAGTCTCTATATGCATGTCTGGGCCTTGCAACACTGGAAGATCATCTATGTTGGAAATGAGTTTATTACCACTACTTAAAAGAAAGTTATTATGGACATGGAAGCACTCGTGAAGAGTAAGGGTTGCTTTTGAATAAGTTTCCTGTTCAAGTTCAGCAGTGCTGATAGAAATTTCACCAACAATGGACTCTCACAATCAAATCAGTCTACACTTTACTGTGGAACATGTAAATAAGGTGAAACGGGAGTAACTTAGCATGGATCGGAAAATTACACTTAATCATGATTTCATTCTTTGGTTTGTGGCTCATATTATGCTGCCAACGATTATCATCAACAGATGTATGCAAATTGGTGATTCTTATTTACTATATGGTGTGAATCAAGAAAGCAGAGGCCACCTATTTTTTAATTTCCATTGCTCAAGATCAGTCATGCAGCAATTCTGAAATTTCAGGAAGCCCAGAGGGAATGTCCAAAACCAGGAAAATGGTGAAGATGATTTAAACAGAGCAGTGAATGGAAGAGGTGATATCAGTGCTTCTACTATAGCTTCCTTGGATGCTTCAATCTAATTTTGTATGGAAAGAAAGGAATTCTAGACATCATAGCAACCATGGATGAAAATATTAGCCAATATATATTTGGAATCAGGTGGCCCTGATACAGATTATTCCTAATACAGGAAAAAATGTCCTGATATGTCATCGTATCATAAAAATCTGATATATTAGTCAATCTAGACAATAAAAATATGCATAAAAACCTTAAATCTTCTAAGAAGCATAGATCCAAATGTTTTGTTAAGATATAAAGTATACATAGATCAAATATTTTTAATAACTTAGTAGGGCATCAAGATTAATTTTGAAAAATTGACTAAAGCTTTTTAAATAGATAAATAATGTCTTAGTAGGACATCACGATTAATTTTGAAAAATTGACTATATCTTCTCAAATAGATAAATAAATGATTACAAATTATCAAATTTAGTACATAACTCACTTCAGATATAATCATAAGATAAAAATTATACCCGAGACGTATGATATCCATTAATATGCCCAATATGAACGATATAGATACAAAGATCGATTCTGATATTTTCCTTCATGGCAATAGCTCAAAAAAAACTCCCTGTAGAGTTGATGCATATGGTGAATGGTTGTGTCTCTGTGTTGTAAAGCAGTTCATTAAGACTACCCTCTGACTAAGCTTCTAGCTGAAATCCAAGTAATTTCATACCAAGTTGTAAGTTTGCAAGGAAATAAGGCAATAAAATTTTCTTTACAATACAAAGAAGAATACGCTTTGAAACATTAAACTGGAAATTTCAATTTTATGTCCTCCAAAAGATACTAAGGTAAACCCAAAGTTGAAAGTTTGGAAATAAATACAACGCAGATATTAGATCGGAGATTAGGTTATGAGAGGGGAGAGCAGATAAAAAATCTTGAGAACATGGGTCAAGGAATACCCAAAATTTAATTTTTATATTAGATATTGGAGGATAAGGCATAGAGCACAGTCAGAACTACTGAAAGAGTAATAATTCCTAAATAATAATCAAATCAAATCAAAAACAAGAATGCTCACCTTGTAAGTTGAAGGACAGAAAAGGCTCAATACGACAGTAAACTTAAGTGGACAGTTTCGAAATGACACAGACACTACAAATACCCATCAATAAGAAGTATACAAAAATACATAACTAAACAATAAATCTTCCATATCAATTTCTTGATTGATAGATGAGACCACAACAAAAAAGAGGTCAACAGGTACTCAACACAATGATGAACAAAGGAACAAAGGAAACATAAATCAGATAAAGCCATGCCAGTTAATTCCGAAAAAAGAAAAACCCATTTCAGAACACAAAGAAAAGCTAAAACCTTGTAACAGACTAATCAATGCAATGCAGAAGCCGGAAATTTTCATTAAAATCATTTTCTATAACGCGAACACAAAGAACGAGTAGCAAAGAGGCAACGAGTAAAAGAATATGAGAATTCTAAATCCATCGCGGATCAATCAGACCAAAAAGTCAACCATTTCCAGAACTATATTTCAGAACAACAGCCAGTTTATGAGCATGCCACATCAATCGCAGATCGATCCGACAAAAAAGTCAAATCATTCCAGAACTATAACTCAAAACAACAGCCAATTCATTTTAAAAAGTAAAAAAGGATGAGGGCGAAAATTATGGGAGAGAGAGTTTTATACCAGATGGGAGCAGAGGATGATTTTAGCACCATAACCCATCAAATACTTGATGGTGGGCACAGCAGCACGGATCCTAGTATCATCAGTGATGATGAAATTATCGTCCAAAGGCACATTCAGATCAACCCTCACAAACACCCTCTTCCCCTTCAAATCCGCCCCCTTCAGCGTCGCAACACTTCTCTTAGTCGCCATATCTTATGAAATCTATATATGGAGAAAGGAATTAACACATAAGAAAACAAAGAACAACAAGAAAATGGAACACAAAATAGAGGGAAAGAAGAAGACTAAAAGAAATTATTGGATCTAGACATTAGAAATAGCTTCGATCCGATCTAATCCAAGCAAAGAAGAGCAAAGATGCAGAGGTAATTCGAGAGGCGTTTACCCAAAAAGGCAGACACTGACCTATCTAAATAGCTCGTTTTATTTTTATTTTATTTTATTTTTGTTCTTCTTCCTTGTGTGACCTATGAGTTATTCTTTTTCATTAGGAAAGAAAAGCATATTCTGTCTGCGCACTTTCTAGAAGGAAGAATATTCTATGGCCCGTTTAACTATGGGCCGCATATAGTTTACTTAAGATTAAAGTTGTATTATAATTTTTTCTTGTTCAAAATTTGAAATGCTAACACAAGGTTGTTATTTTTTTGGTTTTTTTTTGGGAGGTGGGGTGGGGAAGGAACAAATTCTCTAAATCTTAATTTGTCTTTCTAATATTTTTTTAATTTGATAATATGTAAAGATTTATTTTATAAGCATAATAATAATCAATAAGATTCAAACCTAAATATTATATTTAATTTCTATCGTCAAACTATTCTACTTTGTCAAACGACGACAAATTGTTAAAAACGTCAATTGTTACATGGACAAGTTGTCATAACTCAATTAGAATACTAGAGTCTAATTATGAGTAAGTCTTTTGTTTGAAAGTCTGATTATCCAAAATATTAAGTTGTTAGTCTAGATAAAACACTAAACTAGTTGAGTTGTTTATTAAACCCAAAGAGATTATGCTGGCTGCCATGTCATGCCACGTTGGAGAATATATCTCTACAATTAAATATTTATGAATTGCTCACCAAATACATAATCTTTCAAGTGATAGTTTTGATCCCCAAAGTAGGAGGGCTCGGCACTATATCAAAACATTGATATGATAAATAGTCAATATGAGTCCTAAAAGCTACCAAAATATACCAATATAAAAAGATATTTGCATGACTTATCCAAAACTAATTGAAAAAAGATGATTATGTCTTAATAAATAAACCATCATCCATAATACATAGTTAGAAGGGAGTGGCACTATATCAAAACATTGATATGATGAATAGTTAATATGAGTCCTAAAAACTACCAAAATATACCAATAAAAAAATATTTACCCGGCTTATCTAAAGCTAATTGAAAAAAAAAATTCTGTCATAAAAAATAAACCATCATCTATTATGAGAACCCATTGAGAGTGATTATCAAGAATGAGTGATGACAAATTTTGGATAGTATTTTATTTGAAATGGTTACTAATATTAAATAGTTGTTAAATTTAAATGGTGATCAACTTAGAGATTTTTTTTTTTTTTTTGTATATGAGATATCTTATTTTATTTGTGATATATAGATTTTA
>JAOVVI020018697.1:0-10295 GCA_028571085.2 Nepenthes alata
ACTCGTGGGGCTGGGCGTGACACTGGAGGAGCTCGGAGTGACACTCGCAGAGCTGGGTCCGACACTGGAGGTGCTGGGTGCGACATTGGCGTTGCTGGGCGCGACACTTGAGGTGCTGGGAGCGACTCTCGGGGTGCTGGGCGCGACATTGGAGGTACCGGGAGCGACACTCGGGGTGCTGGGCGTGACAATGGAGGTGCTAGGCGCGACACTAACAGTGCTGGGTGCGGCACTCGCGGTGCTGGGTGCGACACTTGAGGTTCTGGGTGCGACACTCGGGTTGCTTGGCACGACACTGGAGGTGCTTGGAGCGACACTCACGGTGCTGGGGTGACACTGGAGGTGCCGGGAGTGACACAGGGGGTGCTGGGCGCGACACTAGATGTGCTGGCAGTGACACTCACGGTGCTCGGCTCGACACTGGATGCGCTGGGAGCGACACTCATGGTTCTGGCTACGACACTGGTGGTGCTGCGAGCGACACTCATGGTGCTGGGCGCGACACTGGAGGAGCTGGGTGCGACACTGGCGTTGCTGGTCGCGACACTCGGGGTGCTCGGCGTGACACTAGAGGTGCTGGGAGTGACACTCGGGGAGCTTGTCGCGACACTGGAGGTGCTTGGAGTGACACTCGCGGTGCTGGGCGTGACACTTGAGGCACTGGGAGCGACACTGGCAGTGCTTGGTGCGACATTGGAGGGGCTCGGAGCGACACTCGCGGCGCTGGGTGCGGCGCTGCAGGTGTAGGGAGCGAGACTTACAGTGATGGATGCGACACTAGAGGTGCTGGGACCGACACTCGCGGTGCTGGGCGCGACATTGGAGGTGCTGGATGCGACATTGGTGTTTCTGGGAACGACACTGGAGGTGCTGGGAGGGACACTCGGGGTGCTAGGCGTGACACTGGAGGTGCTGGGAGCGACACTCGGGTTGCTTGGCGTGATAGTGGAGGTGCTGGGAGTGACACTCACGGGGCTGGGCACGACACTGGAGGTGCTGGTAGCGACACTCGCGGTGCTTGGAGCGACACTGGAGGTGCTGGATGTGACACTAGCGTTTCTGGGCGCGACACTGGAGGTGCTGGGAGTGACACTCAAGGTGCTGGGCGCGACACTGGTGCTGTTGGGAGCGACACCAGGGGTGCTTGGCACGACACTGGAGGTGCTGGGAGCGACACTTGCGGTACTAGGCGCGACACTTGAGGTGGAGGGAGCGACACTTGGGTTTCTTGGCGTGACACTCGAGGTGCTTGGAGCGACAATCGTGGCACTGGGCATGCTGGGCGGGACACTGGATGTGCTGGGAGCGACCGTCGTGATGTTGGGCGCGACACTGGAGGTGGTGGGTACGACATTTACGTTGCTGGGCTCGACACGGGAGGTGCTGGGAGCAACACACTTGGTGCTGGGCGCGACTTTGGAGGTATCAGGAGTGACACTCGGGGTGCTGGGCAGTACACCGGTGGTGCGGGGAGCGACACTCGCTGTGCTGGGTTCGACACTGGAGGTGCTGGATGCAAAATTGGCGTTGCTGGGCGCGACACTAGAGGTGCTGGGAGCGACACTCGGGGTGCTGGGGGGTGTTGGATGCGACTTTGGAGGTGTTGGGGGTGACACTCGCAGTGCTGGGGGTGACACTGGAGGTGCTCGGAGTGACACTCGCGGTGCTGGGAGCGACACCCGAGGTGCTGGGAGTTACACTGGAGGTGCTGGGACCGACACTCGCGGTGCTGGGAGCAACATTGGAGGTGCTGGATGCGACACAGGCATTTCTGGGCGCATCACTGGAGGTACTGGGAGGGACACTCGGGCTGCTGGGCGTGACACTGGAGGTGCTGGGAGAGAAAATCGGGGTGTTGGGCGCGACACTGGAGGTGCTGGGAGTGACACAATGGGTGCTGGGCGCGATACTAGAGGTGATGGGAGCGACCCTCGCGGTGCTAGGTGCGACAATCGCGGTGCTAGCATGACACTCGCGGTGATAGGCACGACACAGGGGTTGGTTGGCGGGACACTGGTGGTGCTTGGAGGCGACACTCATGGTACTGGCCGCGACACTGGAGTTGCTGCGAGCGATAGTGGCAGTGCTGGGCACGACACTGGAGGTGCTGGGAGCAACACTCGTGGGGCTGGGCGTGACACTAGAGGTGCTTGGAGCGACACTCGCGGAGCTGGGCGCGACATTGGAGGTGCTGGGTGCGACATTGGCGTTGCAGGGCGCGACATTGGAGGTGCTGGGAGCGACACACGGGGTGCTGGGTGTGACATTGGTGATATTGGGAGCGACACTTGGGGTGCTGGGCGCGACACTGGAGGTGATGGGCACGACACTCGCGGTGCTGGGCGTGACACTTGAGGTTCTGGGTGCGACACTCGTGTTGCTTGGCGTGACACTGGAGGTGCTTGGAGCGACACTCGCGGTGCTGGGCATGACACTCGAGGTGCTGGGAATGACACTGGCAGTGTTGGGCGTGTCACTTGAGGTGCTGGAAGCGACACTCGCGGTACTGGGCACGACACCAGGGGGGCTGAAAGCGACACTCAGAGTGCTGCGCACGACACTGGAGGTGATGGGAGCAACACTCAGGGTGCTGGGTGTAACACAGCACCTTCTGGGAGCGACACTCGGGGTGCTGGGTGTGTAACTGAAGGTGATGGGAGCGACACTCGCGGTGCTGGGTGCAACACTGGAGGTGCTTGGAGCGACACTCGCGGTGCTGGGCGGGACACTAGAGGGGCTGTGAGTGACACTCAGGATGCTGGGAGTGACACTGGAGGTGCTGGGAGCGACAATCGGGTTGCTGAGCGCGACACTAGAGGTGCTGCGAGCGACACTCGTGTTGCTGGGCGCGCCATTGGAGGTGCTGAGACCGACACTCATGGTGCTGGGCACGACACTAGAGGTGCTGAGAGCGACACTCACGGTGCTGGGCACGACATTGGAGGTGCTGGATGCGGCACTGGCGTTTCTGGGTGTGACACTGGAGGTGCTGGGAGGGACACTCAGGATGCTGGGCGCGACCCTGGTGGTGTTGGGAGTGACACTAGGGGTGTTTGGCGCGACACTGGAGGTGCTGGGAGTGACACTTGCGGTAATAGGCGCGACACTTGAGATGGAGGGAGCAACACTTGGGTTGCTTGGCGCGACACTGGAGGTGCTTGGAGCGACAATCGCGGCGCTGGGTGCGACACTAGAGGTGATCGGAGCGACACTGGAAGTGTTGGGCGCGATACTGGAGGTGCTGGGAGCGCCACTCGCGGTGCTGGGTGGGACACTGGAGTAGCTGCGAGCGACCCTCGCGGTGTTGGGCGCAACACTGGAGGTGCTGGGTGTGACATTGGCGTTGCTGGGCGCGACACGGGAGGTGCTGGGAGCGACACTCGGGGTGCCACGTGAGACTTTGGAGGTATTGGGAGTGACACTCGGGGTGCCGGGCAGTACACTGGAGGTGCTAGGAGTGACACTTACGGTGCTGGGTACGACACTGGAGGTGTTGGGAGCGACACTTGCGGTGCTAGGCACGACACTTGAGGAGCTGGGACCGACACTCGCGGTGTAGGGCGCGACATTGGAGGTGCTGGATGCGACACAGGCGTTTCTGGGCGCGTCACTGGAGGTGCTGGGAGGGACACTCGGGTTGTTGGGAGCGACACTGGAGGTGCTGGGAGAAACCTCGCAGTGCTAGGCGCGACACGCGCGGTGCAAGGCGCGATATTATGTTATTGGGTGTGACACTCGGGTTGCTTGGCGGGACGCTGGAGGTGCTTGGAGTGACACTCGCGGTGCTAGGCGCGACACTGGAGTTGCTGCGAGCGACAGTGGCAGTGCTGGGCGCGACACTGGAGGTGCTGGGTGTGACATTGGCATTGCAGGGCGCGACACTGGAGGTGCTTGGAGTGACAGTCAGGGTGCTGGGCGTGACATTGGAGGTTTTGGGAGCGACACTCGGGGTGCTGGGCGCGACACTGGTGGTGCTTGGCGTGACACTCACGGTGCTGGGCGCGACTCTTGAGGTTCTGGGTGAGACATTTGGGTTGCTTGGCGTGACAATGGAGGTCCATGGAGCGACACTCGCGTTGCTAGGCATGACACTGGAGGTGCTGGGAGCGACACTGGCAGTGCTGGGAGTGTCACTTGAGGTGCTGGGAGCGACACTGGCGGTGTTGGGGATGACACTATGGGGCAGGGAGCGACACTCAGAGTGCTGGGCACGACACTGGATGTAATGGGAGCAACACTCGGGGTGCTAGGTGTGACACTACACATTCTGGCAGCAACACTCGGGGTGCTGGGTGTGACACTGGAGGTGCTGGGAGCGACACTTGCGGTGATGGTTGCGACATTGGAGTTGCTGGGAGTGACACTCGCGGTGCTGGGAGCGACACTGGAGGGGCTGCGAGCGACACTCAGTGAGCTGGGTGTGACACTGGAGGTGCTGGGAGTGACACTAGGGGTGTCGGGCGCGGCACTGGAGGTGCTAGGAGTGACACTGGCGGTGCTGGTCGTGACACTAGGGGCGCTGGATGCGACATTGGTGTTTTCGAGCGCGACACTGGAGCTGCTGGGAGTGACAATCGGGGTGCTGGGCGCGACACTGGAGATGCGGGGAGCGACACAACGGGAGCTAGTGCGACACTGGCGGTTCTGGGAGCGGCACTCGCAGTGCTAGGCGCGACACTTCAGGTATTGGGAGCGACACTCGGGTTGCTTGGCGGGACACTGGAGGTGCTTGGAGCGACACGCACTGTGCAGGGTACGACACTGGAGTTGCTGCGAGCGACACAAGCAGTGCTGGGCGTGACACTACATGTGCTGGGAGCGACACTCGTGGGGCTGCTCGGTACACTGGAGGTGCTGGGAGCGACACTCGGGGAGCTGGCCGTGACACTGGACGTGCTGGGTGCGACATCGGCGTTGCTGGGTGCGACACTGGAGGTGCTGGGAGCGATACTCACGGTGTTGGTCATGACACTTCTGTGCTAGGAGCGACACTCAGTGTACTGGGCGCGACACTAGAGGTGCTGGGAGCGACACTAGGGGTGCTAGATGTGACACTGGAGGTGCTGGGAGCGACACTGGCGCTACTAGGCACGGCACTAGAGGTGCTCGGAGTGACACTCGCGGTGATGGGTGCGACACTGTAGGTGCTGGGAGCGACACTCGTGGAGTTGAGCACGACAGTGGAAGTGCTTGGTGCGACACTGGTGTTTCGGGGCGCGACACTGGAGGTGGTGGGAGCGACACTTGGGGTGTTGCGCGTGACACTGGAGGTGCTGGGAGCGACACTCCTGGTGCTGGGCACGGCAATGGAGGTGCTAGGCGCGACATTGGAGGTGCTGGCTGCGACATTGGCATTACTGGGCGCGACACTGGAGGTGCTGGGAGGGACACTCGGGGTGCTGGGCGCGACACTGGAGGTAGTAGGAGCGACACTCGGGGTGCTGGGTGCGACATTGGTGGTGCTGGGCGCGACACTCATGGTGCTAGCCGCGACACTCGCGGTGCTAGGCGCGACACTTGAGGTTCTTGGTTCGACACTCGGGTTGCTTGGCGCGATACTGGAGGTGCATGGAGCTACACTCGCGATGCTGAGGTTGACACTGGAGGTGCTGGGAGGGACACTGGTAGAGCTGGGTGCGACATTTGATGTGCTGGGAGCGACATTCGCCGGGGTGGTCGCGACACTGAAGGTGCTGGGAGCGATACTCGCGGTGCTCGGCGCATCACTGGAGGTGGTGGGTGCGACATTGGCATTACTGGATGCGAAACTTGAGGTGCTAGGAACGACACTCGGGGTGCTGGGTGCGACACTGGAGATGCTAGGATCGACACTAGCGGTGCTGGGTATAACACTATAGGTGCTGGGAGTGACACTCGCGGTGCTGGGTGCGACAATGGAGGTGCTGGGTGCGACATTGGCGGTGCTGGCCGCGACACTGGAGGTGCTGGCAGCGACACTCACGGTGCTGGGCTCGACACTGGAGGCGGTGGGAGCGACACTCATGGTGCATGCTGCGACACTGGTGGTCCTACGAGCAACACACGCGGAGCCGGGCACGATACTGGAGGACCTGGGTGCGACACTGGCATTACTGGGCGTGACACTAGATGTGTTGGGAGCGACACTCGGGGTGCTCGGCGTGACACTGGAGGTGCTGGGAGCGACAGTCTGGGTGCTTGCCGCGAAACTGGAGGTGCTTGGAGCGACACTCGCGGTGCTGGGCGTGACACTTGAGGCGCTGGGAGTGACACTGGTAGTGCTTGGCACGACACTAGAGGATCTGGGAGCGACACTCGCAGTGCTAGGCGCGACACTGGAGGTTCTTGGTGCGACACTAGTGGTGCTGGGCGCAACACTGGAGGTGCTAGGAGCGACACCCGTGGTGCTGGGGCCGACACTGGAGGTGGTGGGAGCGACACTCACGGTGCTGGCTGCGACACTGGTGGTACTGCGAGCGACACTTGCGGGGCTGGGCGCGACACTGGAGGAGCTAGGTGCGACACAAGCGTTACTGGGAGCGACACTAGAGGTGCTGGGAAGACAATCAGGGTGCTCGATGCGGCACTGGAGGAGCTAGGAGCGACACTCGGGGTGCTTGGCGCGACACTGGAGGTGCTTGGGACGACGCTCGCAGTACTGGCCGTGACACTATAGGCGCGGGGATCGACACTGGCAGTGCTTGGCGCGACACTAGAGGAGCTGGGAGCGACACTAGCGGTGCTGGGTGCGACACTGGTGGTGCTGGGTGCGACAGAGGTGTTGTTGGCCGCGACACAGGAGGTGCTGGGAGCCAAACTCGGGGTGCTGGGCGTGGCACTGCACGTGTTGGGAGCAACACTCGGGGTGCAAGGCGCGTCACTGGAGGTGCTGGAAGCGACACTCGGGGTGCTGGATGCGACATTGGAGGTGGTGGGAATGACACTCGCGGTGTTGGGCGCGACACTGGTGGTGCTGGGAGCGACACACGCGGTGTTGGGCGTGACACTTGAGGCGATGGGAGCGACACTCAGTGTGTTGGGCGCGACACTGGAGGTGCGGGGAGCGACACTAGGGGTGCTGGGCATGACACTGGAGGTGCTGGGAGTGACACTGGCACTACTGGGCATGACACTGGAGGTGCTAGGAGTGACACTCGCGGTGATGGGCGCGACATTGGAGGTGCTGGTAGTGACAATCGCAGTGCTGGGAGCGACAGTTGTGGTGCTGAGCACGACACTGGAAGTGCTGGGTGCGACACTAGCATTTTTGGTCGCGACACTCGGGGTGCTGGGCGTGACACTGGAAGTGCTGGGAGCGACACTCGGGGTGCTGGGCGTGACATCAGAGGTGCTGGGAGCGACACTCCTGGTCCTGTGCATGACACTGGAGGTGCTGGGAGCGACGCTAGCGGTGCTGGGCGTGACATTAGAGGTGCTGGATGCGACACTTGCATTTCTGGACGCGACACTGGAGGTGCTGGGCGCGACACTGGGGCTGTTGGGAGCGACGATCGTGGTGCTGGGCAAGACACTGCAGGCGCTAGGACTGACACTCGCGGTACTAGGCGTGACACTTGAGGTGCAGGGAGCGACACTCGTGTTGCTTTGCGTGACACTAGAGGTCCTTGGAGCGATAATCGCGGCGCTGGGCGCGACACAGGAGGTGCTGGGAGCGACACTGGAGGTGCTGGGAGTGACACTCGTGGTGCTGGGCATGACAATGAAGGTGTTGCGAGCGACCGTCGTGGTGTTGGGAGCGACCGTCATGGTGTTGGCCGCGACACTGGAGGTGCTGGGTGCGACACTTGTGGTGCTGGGAGAGACCGTCGCGGTGCTGGGCGCGACATTGGTGTTGCTACGCGCGACACTGGATGTCCCAGGAGTGATACTCGTGGTGCTGGGCGTGACACTAGAGGTGCTGGAAGCGACCCTCGCGGTGCTTGGCGCGACACTAGAGGTGCTGGGTGTGACATTGTCGTTGCTGGGCGCAACACACGGGGTGCTTGGCGCGACACTAGAGGTGCTTGGAGTGACACTCGCGGTGCTGGGCGTGACACTTGAGACCCTGGGATCGACACTCGCAGTGCTAGGCGTGACACTGTAGGAGCTAGGAGCGACACTGGCGGTGCTGGGTGCGACACTGGAGGTCCTGGGTGCGACCCAGGCGTTGCTGGCCGCGACAGAGGAGGTGCTGGGAGCCACACTCGTGGTGCTGGGCGTGGCATTGCATGTACTGGGAGAAACACTCGGGGTGCTGGATGCGACACTAGAGGTGCTGGGAGTGATACTCGCGGTGCTGGATGCGACACTGGAGGTGCTGGGAGCGACACACACGGTGTTGGACGTGACACTTGAGGTGCTTGGAGCGACACTCTGTGTGCTGGATGCGCACTGGAGGTGCTGGGAGCGACACTAGGGGTACTGGGCGTGACACTGGAGGTGCTGGGAGTGACACTGGTGCTACTGGGCGCGACACTGGAGGTGCTAGGAGTGTCACTCACGGTGATGGCCGCGACACTGGAGGTGCTGGCAGCGACACTCAGGGTGTTGGGCGTGACACTGGTTGTGCTGGGAGCGACACTCGCGGTGTTGGGCCCGACACTAGAGGTGCTAGGAGCGACACTCGCGGTGCTGCGCACGACACTAGAGGTGCTGGGAGGGACACTTGGGGCGCAGGGCGCGACACTGGTGGTGTTGGGAGGGACACTCGGGGCGCTGGGCACGACACTGCAGGTGCGGGGAGTGAAACTCGCGGAGCTAGGTGCGACAATTGAGGTGCAGGGAGTGACACTCGGGTTGCCTGGCGCGACATTGGATCTGCTTGGAGCGACAATCACGGCGTTGGGCACGACACGGGAGCTGCTGGGAGAGACACTAGCAGTGCTGGGTGCGACACTGGAAGTGTTGGGAGTGACACTCGCTATGCTAGGCGTGACACTGGAGGAGCTAGGAGCAACCCTCACGAAGCTGCGCGCAACATTGGAGGTGTTGGGTGCGACATTGGCATTGTTGGGCGTGACACTGGAGGTGCTGGGAGCGACACTCGGGGTGCTGGACACGACATTGGAGGTACTGGGAGTGACACTCACTGGAGGTGCTTGGAGCGACCATCGCGGTGCTGGGCGCGACGCTGGAGGTGCTGGGAGCGACAGTCGCGGTGCTGGGCGTGATCCTGGAGGTGTTGGGAGCGACACTCGCGGTGCTGGGTGCGATAGTGGAGGTAGTTGGAGGGACACTCGCGATGCTGGGCACTCACTGGAGGTGCTGGCAGTGACGGTTGGGGTGCTTGCCGTGACACTAGAGGTGTTGGGAGCGACACTCGGGGTGCTGGGCGCGACACTGGAGGTGCTGGGAGTGACGGTTGGGGTGCTTGCCGTGACACTGGAGGTGCTTGGAGCAACACTCGCGGTGCTGGGCGCTACACTTGAGGTGCTGGGAGCGACACTGGCAGTGCTGGCCATGACACGGAAGTTGCTGGGAGCGACACTCGCGGTGCTGGGCGGCACACTGGAGGTGCTGGGAGCGATTGTCGCGGTGTTGGGTGCGACACTGGAGGTGATTGGTGCGACATTGGCGTTGCTGGGCCCGACACGGAAGGTGCTGGGAGTGACACTCACGGTGCTGGGAGTGACACTGGCGGTGATGGGCGCGACACTAGAGGCGCTGGGAGCGACACTCGCGGTGTTAGACGCAACACTGGAGGTGCTGGGACTGACACTAGCGGTGCTGGGCTCGACACTAATGGTGCTGGGAGCGACACTCGGGATGCTGGGCGTGACACTGAAGGTGCTGGGAGCAACACTTGCGGTGTTGTGCGTGACACTAGAGGTGCTGGGAGTGACACTCGGGGTGCTAGGTGCGACAATGGAGGTGTTGGGAGCGACATTCGGTGTGCTTGGTGCGACACTGGAGTTGCTGTGAGCGACACTCATGGTGCTGGGTGCGACACTGGAGGTGCTTGGAGCGACACTAGCGGTGCTGGGCGCTACACCGGAGGTGCTGGGAGCGACATTCAGGGTGCTTGGCATGACATTTGAGGTGCTAGGAACGATACTCACGGTGCTGGGTGCGACCGTAGAGGTGTTAGGAGTGACACTCGCGGTGCTGGGTGCGACACTGGACTTGCTGGGATCGACACTCGGGGTGCTGGGCGTGACACTAGAGGTACTGGGTGTGACATTCGCGATAATGGGTGCGACGCTCGAGGTGCTGGGAGAGACACTCGCGGTGTTGGGCGCAACACCGGAGGTGCTATGAGCGACACTCGCTGTGCAGGGAGGACACTGGTGGTCATGAGAGCGACACTTGGGGTGATG
>JAOVVI020018698.1:0-10295 GCA_028571085.2 Nepenthes alata
TTAAAAATACCCAAACCGATGTACAAGCACAGCATCAGAAGCTGCATCCAGCCGCAAGTATGCACGAGCGCCGCTCTTATACACCTCAGGTGCAACTTATTCTGTCTAAATCACGGGATCAAATACCTTATAAACGGGATCTAATACCCTATAGACGGGATCAAATATTACTTTTTTTTTCATCAATGAATGACAGGTGTATTCTTCAGGTAAATATAATATATTATGATATATTCAAATATAGTCTATTTATAATACAATGGTTTTTATTTTATTAAAAACGGATAATTTTACATCGCATATCACATATTAGAAACTTTTTCAAATCATGGAAAAAGTAAAATACTTGTTTCCATTTTATAAAGTAGAATCATTGACATTTATTTGTATAAAAACAACATGCAAGCTCAAATAATCAAAAAATTATCAAATCTAATGCGAAATAACCACAAAATCATTTTCTTTCATATTATCTCTCTTCTTTCACTCTCTTTTTCTGCAAAGAATGATTGAAATTAGACGAATGGAGTTAAAAATACCCAAACCGATGTACAAGCACAGCATCAGAAGCTGCATCCAGCCGCAAGTATGCACGAGCGCCGCTCTCATACACCTCAGGTGCAACTTATTCTGTCTAAATCACATGTTATCACTCTCATATGCTCCTCAAGTGTGAACTTTTTACCTTAAACTCACACATACATTGCACTTACACCTATCAAATGCTGAACTTACTTTCTTAATATTTAATTTTTTTTCAAAACAAATTTGTTATATATATATATTTTTATATTTATCTAATGCATAAAAATTATAACGTAACAAATACAAATTAAAAAATTAGGTGTTGTAGATAAGCTCAATCATTACATAAAAATAGCTTGCATGAAACACGAGAAATCCTTAGATTATAAAGCTCAATCCAGGAGTTCATCCGCTACAGTAATAACGCTTGTTTACTATTGTATGTTATATGTTGGAGCTCATCGATAGCTAAACGATATTTCATCTGCTCATCATCTAATTTCAACTTATATTTATGTGCTTCTTGCTCGAAATTGATTTCTCATATGTTTGTCTCACTTTCACACTATGAATGATATCTTTGTGGGTGCAACCTTGCCTCATATATAAGTAGTTAACATGTTATCCTCTAACTATGAATATATAATGGTATATAAGATCCTTCAAAAAAGCTATATTGTTTTGAATCCTATATGAAAATACAAAGACGAAATTAAAGGACTCAATATTAAACCAATAAATCTTCATAATAAACATAAACATTGCACTTACAAGAGTCCTTAAATTGTATCTGACATATCTAAAACATTATTTATCGCAATTATTGGCAATACATGATGACTTCATAACCACAAGTATATTACATAGGCAAAGTGCGCTTCTTTCGCCGTGTTGAGATGAAATATTTCACACTTGAAATGAGCCGCTTCAAGGGATCTTTTATCCTTGTCAGAGGAGAAATTACCAAACGTTTAGCATTTCCTCATGTTTGGCGCCAATGAATTTTTTATTTGAGAGAACAAAGAAGACTATGCCTTCGCCATATGAAATATCAATAGTAAGTAATAATAGTATGGTGTTTTGAATTCGATATGATAAAATTATATATATAATTCAAAATATTCAATTGTGTATCACAAGAGTAGTATGAGATAAAGGGTATTTTCTATTTATTAGGAGTCTATTGGAGAAAATAGTACCAGTCAGACAATAAATCCAAGAGGACGAAGATAACAAACAATTACTACACACACAATAGAGAGAGCTAGGAGAGAATTGGGAATACACTGTTTTACGTAAAAATTCTCTTCAGAATAAGATAAAGAAATCACGGGATATTTAGTCCATAAAAATTTTATTATGTAAATTTTGGCTACAGAAACCATTGGTTATACAAACCCTTGGAGATTCGAAAACAGAGAATAGAGTATAAGAACAAAAACGATAACTCCTTATTTTCTATCTGTTTTTCTTTCTTTCGCACTCTCACTCTCTCGTTTTCTCACTCTCAGAATACACACACACATATATCTATATAGGTACTTGGCAACAATATATTCTGTAAGCTGGTTGCGTGCACTACATGATTTATCACCATCTTTGCAAAATACCTTTTTATTGAAAGTAGTTGACCTGTTCTATAAATCGACTTGTAATTCTGAAAGTCAATTTCTTTTTTTACAAAATTTGCTGTCTGTGTAAATATTACACGTCAGCTTTTGCAAACAAATTGTCTTCTGTCGTTGACCAAAGTTCTCAGCCTTCTACCCAATGTCCTCGAACATTATTCCATATAATCGGCCGTCACTTAATATCTTCGGCCTTCAGGTAAAGTTCTCAACCATTCATCCGAGATTTCGATCGTTAGTCAATGTACTCGGCCTTAAGTCAGTGTTCTCGGCTGTCACTTAGAGTTATCGGCCTTTAGATAATATCCTTGGTCTTAAACTGATGTTCTCGACCTTATGAACCTCTCCGGAATTTCATTTTGGATTTTATTTCCACACAGGAGTGACCCAAAATTTCAACAGAGTCCATTTCAGTGTTACAAACTTTTTTTATATTAAAAGGATCTTAATCTTAACAATATTTATATTTAAGGAGGTACGAAAAAAAAACTTTTTTTTTATTTATTGGCTACATAATTTACATTTATCACCTCATATATTGTTCAAATTGTGTATAGAATTTAGCACAATAGCACAAAGTCAGATATATAAAACTCTTATTATGTATAAAATTTAATAAAAAAATATAATCTAATTAACTCAGATGATATGATTTTTGTAGGTGAGGATGCGAGAAGCACATTTTAGAAAGCAAATACAACTTGTAATACCTCCAAAACCATTTTAACCAAAACTAAATAAAAAATACAACTATTTTAACTTGTAATACAACTTTTTTTTTTATACTAATATTTAACTATCTAATTATTTTTTTAAAATTAAATAAAATACTTATATATTATATTATTTTTTTATATTAAATATTAACCGTTGGATTATAAATGATTCAATGACTGGGTGCTACATCGTACGTGTTATGCGTCGCAGCTTTTTTTCTGGACAGTATTGGAATGATATTGGACAACTGATCCTCTATTGATATAATATAATTTTTAAAACTAAAAGCTAAAATTATATTTTTAAATATTTTTTAAATTTTTATTTAATGAATTATAATATATTTTTACTTTAAACTCATTTATTGATCCCAAAAATTTTTCTATAAAAATAGAATTTTACAAATACATAATAATTTACATGTTTATAAATATATTTATGTCTATATTATTTTTTAAAAAATAAATTACTTTACTTTATTTTAATTATTAAAAATATATAGGTGTTTTTATAATTTTTGTCTAAGTAATTATTAAAATATAAAATAACTTATCAATTAAAATATATTTAAATAATGTTATAAATATCTACGCGTACTGAAGTCGTCGTCTCTCGTCGTCCTTATCCGTGTCCCTAACTCTTCTTCGTCCTTCTTCGCTGTTGACCAATCCTTTGTGAGGTTTATCTCCTCTGATCATCGTTTTTTAATCGATCATACAATGATCTGAACACGGTCGAATAAGCTCCATCTCAATGCGTTCATCAGTCAATTAGATCTACTCTTTTGTACTGGGAAATTTCAATTTGTGTGAATCTTACTGCATTTGGTGCCAACTTTAGGGTTTTGTTTTGGGGATTTGGGAAAGCAACGGAGCACAATGCCCTCGTTGCCCGCTGATTTCTGTGTTCTTCGACCTTTCATAAAATGTTTGCATAGTTCTTTGTGTTCTCATCGTCTGAAACGTCTTGAAAAAGGTGATCGGCGTGGTAATCTTAGTTAACATTAGGCTTTACCTCTGTTCCTTTTGATCCCTAGTTGTTCGGTATCTTTTGATTTCACTCTAGTTATCAACTTTATCGCGTCGAGGGAGCGATTTGGAGTGGCTGATTGGGTGTAGTTATATCTTCTATTCCTGGACTCGGTTGAAAGAAGTCGCTACATTTTTTGTTGTAGTTTTCTGCGATACTTTGCTTCTCAACCTTGAAGGTACGATCTTTTTCGGTCCTCCAAGAAGTTTGCAGTATGATCTTTTCAGTTACTCCGTTTTCTCTTCTCTATTTGGTTATTGGGATTTTTCTTTACCATTTCAAGGCATGCTAAATTGTTAATATCTTACGCAACTTTTTCGGTGCTTTTTCTGTTGTTTGTATTTTGGCATGGTCTTTTTGATTAACCAACAATACTGTTGTTGGAGCTTCTTGAAGGAATTGCAATCTATGCTAATAAATAAACATTTTTTGTGATGTGCTGTCGCAGCACATGATCCCCCATTAGTGGTATGCGGAGATAATGTATATGTCATTCCTTATTTATGTTATGTGCATGGGTCTTTCCCATAGAATCAAATACGTAAAATATCAACCGATGTATATTATCATCAGCTTTCTTGATGCTGGTATTTTTTCAGACCGCTACAAATCAAGATATGTATTTATCATGACATATTGACCGATACAATAATATTGGCTGATACACTCACTATTTTCCTCCCTAAATTTGTTTCATAAAAAAAATTTATTCATTATGAATACGTATTACCCAATAGGATCAATATCGATTTTGATACTGTAATGATCGATGGTACTGCCCCTTCCCTCTTAGTTATCTGCACTAATGTTTGAGTTGGTCATCGGAAGTTTTTGCAGTTCTGTTCTTGATTCGATGGAAAAGCTGCCTTGGGGGATATCGACTTCTCAGAGTGTCAACTATGGCTGTGCATTAAAGCAACAAGAGATCACTTTTGAAGTCATTGGTGAGGATACGGTGAATAAACTTGGGATTACATTTGATGAGACCTTGAAGGTAAAAGATGTGCACCCAGTGATTGGTAATGATCTTCCTGTGGATGAGGATGATAACAATGGTCTGAAGGTTGAGAATGTAGCAGTAGATCTTAACTTGGATTGTGATGACTTTGCTGTATCAACTTTAAAAAAGCGTTTGGGAAAATGTGCTACATATCCAAAGGGTGGCCATATGTCTTCTAAATCTGAGGATGGAAGAGACAAGACACCTGATTCTCAGCTGCAGCAAAGTAGTTCTTACTCACATTTGACGTCGTTGCCAGTAGGTTTCGTAGTTACATTTTGTGATGCATGTATTTACTAGAAAGCTTGCTTTTGTTTTCTGCTTGCAATAGTTTTGCTGGTTAGAATTAGGGTGGATTAGACATGATAGTGCTTCATAGTGACAGTAAGCATAGCAGTGCAAATTATTGCAAATTATGGCCTCCGTAAGTTGAGGCTTAGTTAAGTTTTACTGCCCAGCAAGTATAAACTTGTGACTTATGTTTGCTTCTAACAATGAAAGAAGTCCAGAGGATATCAAATCCCCTTCTCTTTGACGAATTCACTTCCTCCAAGTGGTGGTATTAATTTAGTCCTTGAGCAGTAATTTCACTTCTTTAATTGGAAGAATCAATTGACCCATATATCCCTAACATACTATCTTCAATATGCGTTATTTCATCATACATCCATGCTAGGATGCACGAAGATTTCCTCCATGGTAGCATATCAGTGTCAGACAGCAATTCAACACCAATATGCCCTGGATACCCTCAAATACCTTTGGAATTTTTGCTTAATTCTAAAATGCTAGGAACATGTTTGGACACATTGGGACATGTTTTGGCTTCCAAATTTCAAAATGAATGAGGGTGTTTAAATAGACTTAGTTTTGTGATAATAAGTAAAAATAAATCTAAAGCATAGTCTCTTGTTGGAGAGAAGTAGCTGTTTGAATGTATTACTCACAGAAAAAAAATAGGGACAGAGATGGTTGTTGAAAATACTTCTAACTATAAATCAAAGAGCAGGAGGTAATAGAAAATCCTGTTCGATAACTGTTTCCCATCAGCAAGAAAAATAGAGACAAATCTTAGAGTCTATGATTATGCCATTTGCACGGGTATGTTGTTTGAGAGGTTGTTTTCTATCAATTAATTCTCGTATTAATAAGAAACCACGGCTTTTGGTTAATGTGTTCTGTTGTCCTATTTTTCAGAAAAATTACTTCATGTATCTGTATTCCTGTTTTTGCTTCAGTTCCTGAGAAGTAGAGTTGTGAAACTAAGTACTATAACATCTAAGTTCCTTAGACTATCCCCGGGAGCGAAGTTCAGAGTAAGTGTAACTTCCTCGGGTTGCACAAACTTGAACCAAATGAGGTCTATAATTAGCCCAGTAATCCCTCATCAGTAGAATGATTATTCCTCTGTGAGAAAGGTTAATGCTTGTGGTGGATGAATTTCCTTCCAGAATGGTTATTGGGAATTAATGTGTTTGTATGTGATGGTTGTCTGCCAAACTTATGTGAACATATTTGAAATTGAAACTATTATTTTTCCTATGATTTTCAATTTTATGGGGTAAGAAGTTAGCTCAATGTTTTGGCATTGACATGCGAATAATTTGATTTGTCCACGCATTATTGTGATGATGTCAGTCAGCCTTGTTATTATTTTGGTTCCTTTTGACCGTTATATTCTGCAATCATATTCATTCTTCTTTCATTTGCATGCATTGTAGTCGGCTCGGAAGCTCATTTCTGCCATGAAAGGTAGTCGTGAGAAAGAGGGAGCATCTCCAAGGGATCTAAACGTGTCATGGGCCCCTGATGTGTGGGATCCGCCATCAACCACTCTGTCCCACACAGTGAAAAAGACTACTCAGCAGCAGTTTAAGAACAACAGAAAGCACGGAAAGGGAAAGCATAAAGGCAAGAATACGCGGACTGGTCCGAAAGATAAGAAGCATTACCGGAGGTCGGGTGGAAGGTCTGACTGGGGTTTGGTTTCCTATGCTGATACCGACAGTGTATTTTCAAGAAACTACGCATCATCATCTGCAGAACTCCCAGATCTTGATGATAAAAATGGCGGTGGATGCGCAGATTCCAGTTGTGGGACTAGCTTTTTGAGGAAATCCAATGGCGGCCTGCTTGTTGCTTATGCCGAGGCTACATAGAATCGCAGATGTTCTGTGGGTTTGGGTCAAAGATAGTGTAAAAAAATAAGAAAATTTCCAGTAAGACTCCGACTTCTAAGCTGAACTTTGGAAGACCCCAAGTGCTTCTACTGTTTATGAAATTGGTAAGTTTGTATCTCAAGTTGACCCGTTGCCCCCCTTTCCGGAAAGTATTTCATGCTAGTTTGCTTGCTATACGATACAAATATTGACTAATATGTATTTGTATTAGCCCATCGAAACTACGACAAAATTGTGATATATCAGCTGATACGGTCGTGCCATCTTATAATTTTCAGAAGGTTTTTTTTATTTCGTTATATTCGATATTAATACATAATCAATTTCAATGCCGATACCCATATTTTCATCTGTGGTGCTTGTGTTAAACATGCTCTGTGTTGTATCTGACAATCATGATCTTTGGATTCATCTTTCTTGAACTTTTTCTGCTTCATTGTTTTGGATTTTTTGAGGAGTTGAATGCCTGAGCATGCCACAGATGAAATTTCTGGAGATTAAGTATCAGAATGCTGTCACTTAGCACTTCACTTATTGAGTAGTTGGATTATTCATCCATTTATTGTTATGTCCATGAATTAGCACTGTTAAATATTTGGCTTAAGAATTCTTTTTGAGGATTGGATGTTGGAAGTGAGTTAATGATTTTCTCAGGTGGTGAGATGATAAAACCTTGCAATTATTATCTTCATTGCCAGATGATTATATGGGCATATGCTTGTAGGTCTAGCTGTATGTCACGGGGTGCGCGGTGGAGTATACAGGTTACATGCTATTCAGATTGAGGATACCAAATCATACAATTTAGTTATATAAAGATGTATATTATGGAAGGTAATTGCTTAGGTTGTTCCAGTAAGTTCTAGGGTGAAAATAATAAAATTTGATGAGATACACACTTTAATTTAGAATATTCTTCAGTATTGTTGAGGGAGATATTTGTAGAGAATATTTTAAGGTATGAATTCTAACCATTTACAATGGAGGATGGAAGAGAAATGGTAGCCATTGGTTCATGTGGCATTCCCACATAAAGGGATGATTTCCTCACATTTGGGACAAACTCTGAGAAGTTTAAAGCTAAATGAGATAAAGCAAAAGAGCAGTGCAAGAGACTGATTAGCCTTGAGAGCTGTAGGGGTGACTTTGTGGGGTTAAATTTTAGGGCAGTGTTTCATGCTTGTTGTACTTATATATATAACAAAGTATGTTTTCTCTTAAAGTTTTGTATTTCTATACATTTGGGATGGAAATTAATATTAGATTTGGAATATTAACTTCAAAGGCTAGTGCTTTATTTGCTCTATCTTCGTCAGTAATTGTTGCTTCTTATGTGAAAGGTATCCAGATCTGAGGCTTCTAATGTTAGAGGCTCCAAAAAGGGCAACAAGTTGTGTTGCCTTATTCATGAAATTTAAAGAGAGATTATTTTTGTGCTTTAAATCCACTGCCTCTATGAAAATTGAGTGACTTTAATGTTGAGTTGATACTTGCCTGTAACAGGAGTTGCCCATGCTTGTAGTTTATTGGCTTGGGACATACACAATGAAATTAAAAAAAAAAAAAAAGGATTTCTTCGCGATTTAAATATGTAATTTTTATATCAAAATTGAACAAATTGGAGTCTCTAGTTATGAATGAGGAGAATTCAATCAATTTTATGTTATTGTCTTTTGATTGATAGTTGAATTGGTTGAATTAATATCACATTGATGCGAGTTGGTTGAATTAGTAAGATATTTTTACTTTAATTGCCAATCATATAATTATAATTCTTAATTTTACTTTTAAAAATTATTAAGAATTATTATACACTATTTTTTTTAGTATAAGTAATTGAAATTAAAATTTTTATTTTTTTTTCTGATGTCAAACAAGAAAATTAATATTAGATTTGGAATTTTAATTCGAATGTTGAATTTTAAAAACTAATTATAGAGGTTTTTAGGGTGTCTTAATTATATTGTCAATTTTATTATCAAATTTAGGTAAATCTATGGACCTTTGTATCAAAGGTTTTAGAAAAATTTTTTTACATAGATTCTGGTACATACTATTAAAAAAGAAATTTTATTCATTATTTTATATATATTAAAATTTTAAGATGATTTATATAATAAAAAATTTTTTTTTACACGTAAATTATAAAGTTGTCAGAGATGTTTAACAAAAAGATGTTAAGAATTTTATTTCTAAACAAAATTTTATTAGATGATGGATAATTTTAACTGTTATTTATATTAAAAATTATTCTGTCATATTTTTTTAAATATAAGTAATTGAAATTAAAAATTTTATTTTCTTTCATTATCAAATAATAAAATTAATATTAGATTTGGAATTTCAATTCTAACGGCCAAATTTGGCTAACCATTTAACCATTTTTTCTTTATCTCTATTGGCAATAATTTCTCCGTGAGCCGCTGACCCAAAGGGGTTCGCCCATTCAGCCGATCAAATCTATCAACCGTCGAGAGTGCACGTTGGGTGGTCCGGCCTCCTCTGGTCTAAAGGCCACATTACATCATATACCTTTATCATTTAACCTTTTATTAAGAGACATCTTAAAACTCTTAACCGTATTCAGATATTCGGCAGCTTTAATTCCTTGTTAGTGTGCATCCTGTGCTCCTCCGGCCCAAAAGCTCGTGACTACATCTTTTTTGATGCATTTACTCTAGAATTATCTGAAACGACATTTGTATCAGATTCGTGCGTGAATGATCTTAATTTTACTGAAATGACAATACCAGATAGACTATCATAAAATAAAAAAAATCTCACACAAGATCAGATAACCTCAATTTATCATATTTGAAGGATCAGATATAAGACCTTCTAGACGACCTCCCCCGTTTATCTCTTCAATCATCATTAACAAAATTATCTCTTTAAATTTTCATCCATCAATCAACAAGTGCTTTATTAAATTTCTTGGGTTTCCACCATCCTTTACCTAGTAATTTTATCTTTATTTTTTATACTACCGAGTTGGGCTCTTTTTGGGATATTTCTGAAATATTATATTTGAATTTTGATTATAATTTGAATTATACAATATTTTTTATTTATTAATTTATTATTACTTATAAAAAAAAATCAATGTTTGCCTACGAGGGCACTCAATTAACAACCAAAATTTTCTCTTTATAAATTATTTGAAGTAAGAATGCATAATTTTTATCAATTGGTCATCTTCCATGCCGCTCCATCTTT
>JAOVVI020018699.1:0-10295 GCA_028571085.2 Nepenthes alata
GCAATCAATAAAAGCACTAATTTGTAACATGCATCTTCTAGTGCATATACAATGCTAAGATGCTGTAGTTTTTTAGACAGTGTTGGGTCCAATCTGGAAGCGGGCCGGGAGAAGCTAGGCCCAGTTGAAGAGATGCCAACTCAGTCGAGCAGCAGGCCAAAAATCTCTCCGAAGCCCAGTAGGTCCAAGGTCACAGCCCACGGGGATCTCAGGGCAACGACCAATCAGCATGCCACTGTAGCTAACTGAGGTAGCCGCAAGCGGTGGGAGTCAGTCCAAAGCATGATGGCCAATGAGGAGAGGGTCAACGGTGCAAGCCGCTGCGCACGCAAACCTGCCAAGCCGCTCAGCCAATCTACACGCGAGCACGAGACCAAGCGTGGTTAGCACTCGACGACGGTCTCTGCGCCATCACAAACCGACAACTGACACCGCTGACGACCTCCAGCAATAAGCGACCGGCAAATCCCGGCTTTCCACGTGCCAAGGATTCCTGCGCCCAAGGTTCTCCACCATGGAGCCTACAAATATCCCTTCCTTCGATAGGAGAGGGATCGGTTTTCTCGAATCTTGATTCCTCAAAGCCTCTATCGAGCAACCCTAGTGAGCCACTCTCTGCAGTAATCCAAGAAAGCCAAGCCTCCTGAAGCCGCTCAAATACTGCATTCACGCATCCTTTCATTCCCCATCGCATCTGACATTCACTCATGCATCTCTCCGTTTATTGGGAAAGATATCTGATTTGAACGTCGAAGTGTTTTCGGTGGGAGGACATCCCGCCGACTTCTAACCTCTTATTTGTAGTTTGTGTTATGCAAGACCCAGGTTAAGGAGCGCGAAGACCGGACCCATTTGGGGTTCGACCCAGGCGTGGAATCCGAAGGCTCTCTAATCCGCGAGAGAACCCAAACCCAGGGACACGCGACAAAAAATTCTGAGTTCCTCCCCCAACGTCCACTCTGTCACGCAAAAGATGGTCAACACTAGAGCGCAGGCTAGCGCGCCTCTTAGAGACGTCGTCGCCCATGGCGTCGACCCCTCAGTGGGTAGCCGTGCTGGTGAGCACCCAGAGCCCGACATGCACAAGCTGGCTACCGACGTCAACGACATGAGACAGATGCTCTAGACATTGTGCACCTGGACGGAACGCAGTGGATTGGAGCTCCCCCTTCGAGGCCCCAGGCGTCGACCTCCAAGCAGGGAAGACAACACGAGGGCCCCCAGGGCAAGGACCGACAGGCTTGACGATGCCAAGGCCCAAGCAACCTCGGGCAGTAGGGCCCAGATGATAGCTAGGAGCCTTCCTAGCCGGGATGAGGTGGCAAAAAACCCAGAGAGGTGAAATCCCTTCAACTCCCCCAGCGACAAGAGGCCCACCACCAAGCGAGAGGGATCGTGCAGCACGCGGCCGCCCCGTGGGGATAGCCACCGTGCCGAGCGCAACTGTGAGAACAACTCGGAGCTCCACAACTTCATCAACGCAAAGAGAAGCAAGTCCATTCCTCGGATAGAGGAAAAGGTGAAAAAAATATGGAACCACCTATTCAAGGGGGATTTCGGGCGATCCGCGCTCAAGCTGCGAAGCTCACCGTTCGCCGTGGATATCAAGACTCAGCCGCTCCCCCTCAAGTTCAAGATGTCGACATTGGACAGGTGCGACGGAAGTACTGACCGAATGAATCAACTCCCTACCTGAAGTGCCTCACTCCAAAAGAAGCCAAGTACGCGCTTGGCGAGGTCCACCTCGGCGTATGTGGCTCGCATATCGAAGGGAAAAACCTCTCATTCAAAGTCATGCGGCAGGGTCTATTCTGGCCCACGATCAAGCGAGACGCCATGGAATTCGTTAGGAGGTGCGAAAGTTGCCAAGTTCACAGGAACATGACCCATCAACCGCACACAGAGCTGCACAACCTGCAATCCCCATGGCCATTCGCACAATGGGGGCTCAACATCCTTGGACCAATGCCCTTGGCCTACGGGTAAAGGAAGTTCCGTATTGTTGGCATTAATCACTTTAACAACTGGGTTGAAGAGACTCCCCTAACACGAATCACCGTGCAGAACGCAACGGAGTTCATCCACCAGAGCATCGTCTGCCGGTTCGAGATTCCCGAGGTTATAGTGACCGACAACGGAACTCAATTCAACTGGCAAGCGATTCACCAAATACTGTGCGAGCTTGCGCATCAGGCTGGTCCACACGTCCGTGGCGTATCCTCAAGCTAGCAGCTAAGTCGAAGTCACCAACCGGACACTACTACACGGACTAAAGACCAAGCTAGAAAACGCAAGGGGCTCCTAGACTGACATGTTGCGCTTTGTGCTCAGGTCGTACCGCACGACCCCGCAGAAGCCCACGAGGGAAACACCCCTCAGCCTCTACTACAGGGCAGAAACGGTCGTCCCCGTCGAAGTGGGACTCCCCAGCTTGCGGGTCGAATGCTTCAATCCTGCCACCAACCCTAGAAGACTCAGGGAATGACTAGACCTACTTCCGAAGGTCCAAGACGCGGCCCGCCTAAGAACGGCGGCCTACCAATAGCGCATTGCTCAATACAACAACAAGCAGGTGAAGGCTCACCCGCTCAAGGTTGGGAACCTGGTCCTCCGGAGTGTAGAGGCAACGGGGAAGACCGCTAGTAGGAATAATCTCTCCCTAGGCTAGAATGGACCGTTCCTTGTCTCAGCGATCTTCCAAAACGGGGTGTACAAGCTACACACCCAGGACGGCAAGCTAATCCCTAGGACCTAGAACGCGACCAACCTCAAGAAGTACTATCAATAAAATGACCCCAGCGACAGGTAAGGTGTGCATACACAATCAGGAATGCTTGTACATATATTACATTTTCTATTAATAAAATTATTGTTTTTGTATCTCTATGTGGATGATTATATGAATGCATGCATGCTCGCTATTCCAAGAACAAAACAGCCCAGACTGCCCCTAAGTTGGGAGGACCTTTGTCCACCCGTAAACGAAAACCCTGACACCGTGCTAGGAAACCCTGGGTCGTACGCGAACTTCAGCCCCGCACTGAAGGGCCCTAAGCGGCCACGAAACCCTGGCTACGTGCCAGGCGGCCCTCAAGTGGTCGTACGTGAACTTCGGCCCCGCAACGAAAGGCCCTAAGCAGCCACGAAACCCTGGCTCTGTGCCAGGCAACTCTCAAGCGGTCGTACACGAACTTCGGCCCCGCGCCGAAGGGCCCTAATCGGCCATGAAACCCTGGCTCCGTGCCAGACGGCCCTCGAGCGGTCGTATGCGAACTTTGGCCTAGCTCTGAATGGCCCTAAGCGGCCGCAAAACCCTGGCTCCGTGCCAGGCGACCCCAAAGCGATCGAATTCGAACCTCAGTCCCGCACCGAGCGGCCCACGCGGTTGAAACACAAGGCTTGGGGGCTCTGTGAGTCCCCACTGTGCAGCTATCAAACCTTAAGGAGCCTAAACGGTAGGCGTGCTACAACCTTCTCATGAAGAGAGAGCACCCTCAATCAACGACGGTCGTGGGCTAGGAACATGCACACGGGAGCAACGACGCATTTAGCAGGCCTGAGCGCCAATACGGTACCATGCGCACGAAGGCCTAAGATCCAAAGTCCGGCTGCTGTGGCCTGAAAAACCCATCTGGCCCTCATGTGGCTCAACCGGGCGTGTGACGACGTCCACCGCAATGGACCGAGAACCCCATTACGCACGAGATGCAACAACATCCTCAGACGAATGACGAATACAACACAAGAAGGCTCCAGAATCAAGCCTTGGCAACAATAGCTAAAGAGCTTAGCCGTAACCAGAAAGATTGTATGGCTAAAGAAGATAACAAAAAATTCGAAGTGCCAAAGGCCGAAGGAAAAACGCATTCCATTAATCTCATATGCTGAGTGCTACAATGACATTCACGAGCAACAAAGAAGAAACTATACAAAGGCTCCTACTACCCTAAGGATTCGAAGGGCCAGCTTCCTCTAAAAAGTCGGTCAGGCAGGAGCCTGCAAAGCTTCCGTCATTCCTCGGGTCAAGGATCCCCATTAGAATGCCTGGGTAAGCGGCGGAGATGATTCGACGACACAGGCAGATGTCATCCCAATATCTGGCCTCCAGGACCCAAACCATTTCCTCCGGAGAAAGGCGGACCCTGAGGTCTGCAAGGGCACGAGAGCTCAGGGTCTCCAGTTGGGGGATTCGGCCCTTGGCGACCTGAAGCTCTCCCGTCAACTGCTCAACCTCTTGCTTTAAAGCAACGGTCCCGCCCTCCAGTCGCTCGACCACCTGCCTCAGCGTCGCAGTCTCCACTTCCACACGCTGGGTCACCTCCCGTTCGGTTTCCTCCTAGACTCGGCTAAGGAGCTCATCCTGGTGGGAGGACGCTGCCTGGAGGGAGCACATCGCTTCCATAACCTACAATGGAAGGACAGGAGAGAGAAAGGATCTAGGAAGCCTCAGCATACTCACTAACAGGAGGATGCAGTGCTCAGAGAAATCATACCTGAACGAAGGACGTGATCACGCTTCTGGAAGCAACACCGAATGCAGGCACGCTTGGGGGCTTTGATTGCCCGGTTGCCTCCATTCCGGGGGGCTCCAGCAACTCGACAGCCTCCACCACAGGACTGGCTGAATCCGGCACCGCCAGAGGTGGCGGGACGATGGCACGCTCCGGCTACAACACCTCCGTCTGACCGACCTCCTGAAGCACCTCGGCGACGGAAGCGTCGACGTCTCGTCTCGGCGCATCGACTTCCTCAATGGTGGTAGGATCCTAAGAGAATGGCTCAGGCAACGCCCCAGCCAATGAACCTGCAGCCTTCGGAACCTCTGCGAGTCCTGCGCCTACCCTAGGCCTTCCGTCTCTGCAACCTCTGTGAACTCTAGCGCTTGCTCCGGCTCGTCGGCCTCCACAATCCCTGTGTGCTCTGGCACATCCGTATCCACCTCCTCAATGATCACAACGGATGTCCCCCGCTGCTCAAGGTCAAAGGAGGGACTCAACAACGACTCCCCACAGGAGGCTAGCTCGACTAAGGGAACTCCGTACTCTGCCAATGCAACGGTGGGAATCAGAGAGCGCTCGGTCACTCCCTTAGGTGACAGCCCCAACTGACGCAACCGGCTCGACAACCAGTCTCAGTGATCTCCGCGTAGAGGTGCCCCCAGCAATCCTTAACCTCTTCAAGGAGGCCTCCTCTTCTTCCAAGAAGAACCCCAGAGACAGCGCCGAGCCACTCTCCCAAGAAGCCTCCCTCGAGGGTTCCCAGAGGACGAGGGCTCCGATTTTCTTCTTCTCAACTGCAATAGCGCCCCAACCGCACAATGGCCCCCACTTGGCAGCGGCGAAAGCGTAGGAAGACAGGTAAAACCCCTACTTCAAGAACGTCGCCATATTCGCATGGATTTGGTCAAGCAATTTCTTCTTCTCATTCAGCTATTCCGCGCTTATCTCTCCCCGGAAGAAGTTGCTCACTGGACCACATGTGTTGGGAATCTCCCAATCCGCCGGTTCCCTCAAAAAGAAGAAACAATTCTTCCAGTTCTTCACCGAGTCGGGATTCGTCCCCTGAAAATGGAAGCCAGCGCGGGGAGACATCGATATCCAGTCCTCCGACTCCGCGAGGCGGAAAATCACCTTCACTGAGCTCGGTCCAAACAAGCTAGGATTGAGGCTGGCAAAGATGCACAGGGTGACCACGTATCGAAGCGCATTGGGGTGAAACCAAGCAACGGGAACCCCCATCTTGTCAATAACCCCGTACAGATCAACCGGCATTGGGAAGCAGAGCCCACCTTTCAGATGGTGCTCGTAGATGGTGATAAAACCCTCTGGGGGCGTATTCGCCCTTCCATCCTGACCAAGGGAACAGTAGGCCATTTCGCTAGGAATACCTTCCTCGACCATCAAAGCCACAACGACACTTGTCATCAAAATAGACTGGATGTCGCCAACTCTTTGGCGAATCGCGCAAGAAGGGAGAGAGATTCTCTTCTTGCCCATGGTCATCTCAAATCAAGAAAACACAAAGTGTGGGAAGCAGGGGAAGGCAATGCTTAAAATGGCAACGGTCACTAGCAGATTTAGCGCACGTCCCATGAATAAAGCACAAGATTCTCTCCCTATCTGCAGTAAACTCTAACGGTTACAACACGCAGAAGAAAAGTAATCTGCCAGGGAGCCATTACTTCCATTAAAGCTCCCACGCCAAGAAGGGAAGCCGCCCCAGCAGAGCGAGAGAATCAAGCCTTCCTGCCCAAGGAAGGCCGCCCAGCAGCGCAGCTATAAAAGCCCAATGGGTTTTCACTTCAAAGGGGGCATTCAATCTCAGAACAAAACACTCCTAAAAATCACAGTCGCTTTCGTCATCAAGCTCTCTCCCTCTTTGCTGCGAAACTCTCACGCTTTTAGTAAATAATTCATTCTTTGTCATCACATTCCCAGCGAACACGATACTTAGAGTTGGTGCTCCTCACGAGCCTGCGAAAATCCTATCTCAATGAGAGCAGCCCACCGTCCAAAACACTTTCCCAACATTCTCATTTCATTTTGTTTTCTTTTACCTGCTAGATTCGAAGGTTATTTACTGACTTGAGCGTCGGAATGTTTTCGGTGAGACAACTTTCCGCCGTCACCTAACCTCTCGCTCGTTGTAGTGGTGTGTAGGATCCAAACTCAGTGGACGAAGCCGGATTCAGACAATCAACTCAACCCGAATCTGTTCAAAACTTGGATCCATGATGCATCATTGAAAATCAAATCCTTTCTTAAAAGATGTTGCATTGATTGATATTCTATCAACATTTAGTTCAAAGAGGCTAGGGGTGGATGAGTAGAAGTTATATTCTCTCCTAATATTGTTATCCACTTACTAGTAATTCTGGTATTTACATTGATTGGGGATTAAGGCATTAAGTTGTTTCTATCACCATAAGGTAGAAGCTACTCAAAAAAATTGAAAATCAATTTCTATCTGATTTATAGTTTCTTTTCATTGATCTCTATGTTTGTCGGTTTGTTCTTTAGTAAAAAATTTAAAAAACAACTTTTGTAATAGAATATTTTCTTCATACATGAATTCTTTTCTTAAAAAATCCATATGAGAAGTAAAGTCATTACTTCTTAAAATAACATTAATAAATTGCATATCTGCAATATTAATTCGATCTGAGATCTCTTATTGAATTGTCCATTCACTAATCATTCTCAATATTATACCTTGAAGAGAAATCGAACCTCCATGCTTTTTAGCACGACATTTTGAGTCTTGCATGTCCACCATTTCATTATATTCCTTCCATATCCCAATTCCATTCATTTAATATCCCATTGGCGTCATTAATATAAGAGATTTTGTTTCTCAATAAGTAAAACGCATTAGCTGTCGGCTTATAGGTTGGACAGTAAGGGTCAAAGAAGGGCAATCAGTCTTTCATAAAAACAATATTCTTAAGACCAAAGAGTCGGACAAAAGAAGAGAGAAAGCTCTCCATTCCTAATTCCCCTATAGCTAGATCCTCCAAACCATAAGAATCCTTAGATAAAATTGAGTAAGAGATTGTGGAGTAATATCATCTACAAACTCAGGATTAGGATTTTTGTTTTCTACTTTCCTAGTATAAGAATAACCAGATTGAAAATGAATACTAATTAAATATCTTAAGATATCATATTCCGAAGCAATTGTATATGGGCATTGGGAGATTAAAACTTATAGATCTTAAAATAGTGTTTAGTTTGAAATTAAAAATTATTCATCCACCAAAGGCTCCATTAACATTTGAAAATTATCTCCTTGTTATATGTCATGGTACTCGAGGTAAATCAATTTGCCAGGAGTCTGATAGAGTAATTTCATTACATTTGAATAATTTAGGAGTAAAAGTTGTTATATATTCAGCTTCTACTGTCAAAACAGTAGTTTTCCGGCTAGAGTTTGAATTAAGCATTTTGGTTAAATTGTGTTGTTGATAATTTGAAGTAAATTATATATAATACTAAAAATCCTCTATGATTTTCTTGTTGAGCTAATCCTAGAATATAAACATTTAACATTAATGTATTTAGAATAGTTTAATCTTTTCAATCTAATGATAAATTGGAAACACAATTGAAATATATTCAATTATTAATAAATTTGACTAAACTATGACAAGCATTGAATCTTACATTTTAATAATTCCTGATCTCTTAAATTTAATAAGACTAAAGTATCAATTCCAAATTTAATTGATGGTTTAATAGCAATTTGAATTAATCCATAATGAATATAGTCATGTCCTTTTTGCCTAAATTTATCTATTAGAAAGGAAGATAAAAGTCTAATTTATTCAAATTTATTTTTTTGATTGAGATAGTTGGTTCATGATCCTTAATAGTAAATGGAGTTTTGAAATAAAATGGACCAATTTTATAAATTTCTTCTATATGCTTAGGTGAAATAGTCCATTTTGAGTAATCAGTTGTGGTAGGATACATAAAGATTCTCTTAAATTTATAGTTGAATTTTGTTCTTTTGAATTACTTTCCCTAAGTAATTTTTGGAGCCTTGATGCAATAAAGTTAATTATGACATTAACTAAATATTAAGCAAAACTTAATTACCACAATCCATATGTAATCGGAACCACCAAAGACTAAGACCACGTAACTCAGGCAGACCAATTGGGAGAAATATGCTAACCAAGGATGACAATAAGTAAAATACAAACTGATGGGTACACCAATAATGGGCTGGCCCAAAGAGAAGTCAACGGAAGCCCAAGAAGAACGGTCAACGATCTCACGGCCCACTAAAGAAGGCGGGCCCAAAAATTGGAATGCCTAAAAATTGAAACGGTCAACGTAGGTGTTGACCGTCTTGGCGGCCAACTTGTTCGCAGGCAGTCAACTCGATGTTGATCATCGCGCGAAGCCAAACTGGGCCTTTAGAAGCTCTTCTACAGTAATCGGCCCATTTCACTGTGGCCCACAACCCATCAGTGGATCACTGGCGGAGCTCCCTTCGTTCACCACGAAGGCGGCCAATTTGTTCGCAGGCGGTCAACTCGATGTTGACCGTTGCGCGAAGCCAAACTGGACCTTTAGAAGCTTTCCTACAATAATGGGCCCATTCCACTGTGGCCCACAGCCCATCAGTGGATCGCTGGCGGGGCTCCCTTCGTTCACCACGAAGGCGGCCAACACTCTGACGGTCAACTCAGACGTTGACTGTCCTCTCCTTGCACATTGGGCCCAAATAACGTATTTCTACAGTAATGGGCCTACACTGTTTGGGCCCACGACTCATCCGACGGTCAACTACAGCCTTCCACGCGTCTTCCACGATTCTAAAAGGATGCTGACAAGATTGGCGCCCTTCAAATAAGAAAGGTGCCAGATCTTCCCACTATCTTGCCCGTCAAGGCACTCCAACGGTAACATGTTAAGAATGAATGAAACAAACTGGGAAAGCTATTGGCTGTCACACAAGGAAACTATCGCACCCACCTTGGCAACTGGCGTCTACTCCAGAAGGCAATCCAGCCACGGTGGAGATAGGAGATACTGTCTTCCAATGAAGGAGAATCCCCCCCTCAACTATAAATGAGCCCCAGAACCCTCGTTCTAGGCACGCTTTCTTTCCCGCTCACAAAGACGCTCTCAAAGAGACTCTCTTTCATCCTCTTTTTGACGCTTTGGTTCAGGCATTCATCCTAAAATATTCTAAGTGTTCTAAACGAGCTCCTTCTCAGCCGCGAGAAGCTCACAGAACCTCAACCATCTTTAGGGCAACAAGCGAGCCCTCACGGCCATTTACTGCCTTCCCACCATCCAGATACAAGAAATGACTCGCGTCTCTCTTACATCTGGATCCTCACACTCCTTATCCCCCACATTCAACCCTCAAACTCTTCAGTTTCTTTCTTCAAAGACTGTCTTACTGACTTGAGCGTCGGAGTATTTTCGGTGGGACAACATCCCGTCGATAATGCTGACCTCGTGTTCGTTTTAATGGTGTGTAGGACCAGCACTCAGTGAACGGGGCCGGATCGGGTCATCCAAAAAGAATCTGAATCTGTTCGAATTCGTATCCAGGTACGCATCAATATTCAATAAATATTTTTAAAAGATTATTAGCTAATGTGATGTATTATCCGTCTATAAATATATATAATTATAAGTGTAAGTGAATGTATAAAACGTTATATTATGTTATAATATCTCAAGGGGATTAAGAAGGTGTTGCGCTAATATCGTCATTTTTATTTTTTAATTTTATTCTAAATATTTTGGCAAATAAGTAAACCGGTCTAAATCATT
>JAOVVI020018700.1:0-10295 GCA_028571085.2 Nepenthes alata
TCATGCCATTGATCTCTCTTCTTATCTGCCATAAAACCAAAAGATGATATTTTATATCCTGTGTGGCTGCTTAAATGGTTAGTATGCTGCTATGTTGCAGTGCATTACTAAAAATCATCTTTGTTTTGACACTTAAATAGCTAGTTTATAGTCTTCTCGCATATAGGTACTTGAAATCCTCCTTATCTTAGAGCTTAAGATGCTAGCTTATGACACTCTCGCGAATAGTTTTGCTTGAGTAAACTTTGTGCAAACCCTGTGTGAAACACCCCAACAACTCTGAAAGTAAAAAATAATAATACTTTCAGTAGATCTGAGATTCATAAGCAGTTAATCCAAAAACCAGTATCATGTTTATCAGATGATTAAACTTTTGGTATAGAACTAATTTGGTGCTAGAAACTTGACAACCATATAGAATTTATAAACATTAAAATTGAAATATAATTCAAGAAAAGATGAAAAATTAGGAGTGCTTCTAACATATATTTGTTTTTTCTAGTTTGGAAATAACTTCAAGCTAAATCTTAATCTTGCTCCCATTTTACTTATTTTGAAAAATGAAGACACATATATGATAAAAACAATCATTCTCATGCATTCGTCTGCCTACTTAAATTCCTGATTGACAAGAGCTAAGTAGTGAAAAGTATGATTTAAGTTTGTTTTATATGATTAGCCTATTTAAAGATTTGATCTGAAAAATTTACTATACAACTTGATATAAATTTTAAATTGAGATTGGTGATGGCACCAAAGGGATTGGGCAATAAGTATGAACTTGTTAGAAGGTTGGGCCCATAATTCCTGTTATAAATCTAGAGATGCTCCATAGTGTTTGAAGTGGGTTTTGAAACATTTATTTGTATAACTGTATCTTATAACCCTATTTTTAAAGGTAGTAAAAAGCATTTCTTTTTGATTTTTTTAAAAAAAATTTTTACATAAATTTGATATTTTATTATACAAATGTTATTCATTTACTGTTATTAATCTCTTGAATCCTTAATAATCATTGTTAACAATGTATGCAGGCATCAAAATCTGAAATCTTCAGAAACATGCTAGACTCAGATGGATGCAAAGCAGCACCAAAAGACAGCATAACTCTGCCAGAATTAGGGCATGAAGAGCTGGGATCTTTACTAGAGTTCCTCTACAGTGGGAGCTTGCCCATGGAGAAGGTAGAAAGGCATGTATACTCGCTGTCGATCGCAGCTGATAAGTATGAGATCCCATTCTTGCAGAAGTTTTGCGAGCATCAGATGCTGGGGTCTCTCAGCACATCCAACGCTCTTGATGTCCTAGACATAGCTGATGTGTGCTCCAACCAGACCTTAAAAGACACAACACTGAACTACATTGTTAAGAACATGGAGGACATCGTGTTTTCACCTAAGTTTGAGGCTTTTGCTCTCAAAACTCCACATTTAAGTGTTGAAATCACAAGGGCGTCATGGATTGATATAAAAAATAGAAGTTAACTTGGCATTGTTAGAGAATGAAAAGCAAATCAACCATATATGTGTGGTGGTGGTGTTGAAATATGTTGCTGCCCTTTTTAACTAATAAACAGTGTCTTGAAAGAAGGGGATTATGGAAGGGAAATATTTTTGTTTCGATTTTATAAACAAACCATTGTATATCCTAAAAATGTAACGAGGTGTTCGAAATGGGTGAAGTACTCCGGGATAGCTTTTTGTTTCAGCCCAAAGTGACAGAGGATTGAGCCCAAATAACCCGATCTCAGTGAAACTTAGCTAATTTGTCAGACCAAATGCATAAATAAATCGACTCAAGTTCTTATATATATATATTTGAACCGCTTGAAGGACCAAATACCACTGGAACCCCGTGTTCACGCTACCGACGTAGTCACGAAGATTACACAACAAGTAGAGATGTAAATAGAAGACCGTGATGAGAAGAGAAAACTTTGTCAATGGAACACGATTATTGGTATCGAATTTTCTCAACAATGGAGCATAAAGAAATGGCTTTGCAAAAGAGAAAAGCTTCTCAAAATTCTGCTAGAAGAAGTTAGGGTTTAAAAAATATAAAACATATATATATATGGAGCCAAAAATGATTTCGGAAATAATGAGCCGTTAGATACAAAGACCCGCGCCGTTCGAGCGCCGTTGGAGTGCGCGGCGATTATGGATTTGGTTTAGGAGATTTCGGGTGCGGGTGCTCGAGCGCAAACGGGGCGCACAGCAAGCACTCGCTTCTTTTAAATGCGCTTGCTGTGCCCCTCGGGCGCTCACCGAGCGCACGTGTCATGGGTGCGCCTAGGTGGCGCCTCGGGTGCCCAGTGGGTGCCGATCCCGGGAGGGGCTAAAATAGAGAATAATACGGCGTGAACGCTGAGATGTGACGATAACGATCCGCTAGCATGAAGCAGATAAAAGTCTTCCAAGCACGGGTGATGTTGCAGATAATCAAACGCCCCCACGAAATCACGGAATGTGCCAATACACAAGGCGACTAATAGGATTTTAAGCCGAATCTCCTATTTCAAACCTCAAATTAGATCTTATGACCTATGCCCATGGGCCCACATGGCTGCGCCACTCTAATTGATTATTGGTTTCTATATTACCGCCATATTAAATTCCAACTTGGTATCCAGTTTCTTATTCAAACTTTCTCTAAAATTTTAACACAAACCTAGTATAACAATCAACCAAATAGTATCCATATTCCTTACTGTTCTAGGTAACCCTAAGACAAATCTACTACAATGGATTTTCATTTCTAACTGGGAATCAGCAGATGGTGCAAAAGTTTTGGAGGCTTCTTATACCCAATTTTTACATATTGACAAACAATGTACCTTGCCACAATTTCCCGTCTCATATTCCACTACCGGAAGGATTTCTGCATGTCCTGATACATTTTATTTACATTGAAATGAATTGTATACCTCGATTTATGGGTCTCATTCCATAATTCCTCCTTCAACTCCTTAATATTGGGAACACAAATCATTTCCTAAAAATAAAGAATCCTACATGCCCGCATATTAAAATCCACTATCTCTCGGTTCCCCAAACTCTCACAATTTTCATCAAATACGAGTTTCTCGTTAAATACGACTCATTACCCAAATCCATCTTCTCCAAAACCACAAGCTGCACCTGGAGACATGACAATATCATCCTCGATCCTTGGTAGTGCAACTACATAACCCAGCTCTTCATTCCATCTAACATCTCATATTCCTTAATTATCAAATGTGCCATCAAAATTGAAAACTTCAGACTCAGAGTATTAGTAACTGTATTTACTTTCTTCAATTGATACTGAATCTTACAATCATAATCTCTTAACAATCCATCCACCTACGCTTCCACATACTCGACTACTTTTGCTAAAACAAATGCCTCAAGTTTTATGATCAAAATAAACCATAAATATTTTTCTATATAGATAATATCTCTAAATTTTTAATATAAAGATCTTAACTGCTAATTCCAAACCATGGGTGGAGTAATTCTATTCATGAACCTTCGATTGTCTTAACCCATAGGCAAACATCTGGCCATGCTGCATTAATACTCAACCCAAATCTTTCTTGGAAGTATAATAAAATACAACAAATTCACCTAATCCATTAGGGATCAACAAATTGATGTCATCATCAATCTATTCTTTACTTCTGAAAACTTTTCTCACAATCTTTATCCCAAATAAAAATTACCTGTTTCTATATCAATTAAGTCAAATGCCCTACAATCCCCCAAAATTCTCAACAAATTGCTTATCATATTCAATTAGACCTAAGAAACCATGCACTTTTACAATATTCGTCGGTCTCTCCCAACTTGCCACTATTTCAGTCTTCTTCAGATCCACAGATATATCACATTTAGAGACAATAAGTCCCAAAATGATACTTCCTCCAACTAATCTTGTATTTCTTCAAATAACTACCTTGCCTTAAGATCTGCACCGCATTCCTTAAATGGATCTCGTACTTCTCAAAATTTTTTGAATAAATTAAAATATTATAAATAAAGACTTCCACAATTGATCCAAGTATGACTAGAAAACTCGATTAATCAAATCTATAAAAGATGCTGGCACATTTGACATCCCAAAAAGGTATCACTAAAAATTTATAACGGTCGTACCTCGTCCTGAAAGCCATTTTAGGCACATACTTTTGCTTGATCCTCAATTGGTGGTATCCCAAATGTAAATCAATCTTAGAAAATATCCAAACTTCTTCTAACTGATCAAACAAATCATCTGTCAATTTTCAATAATCTACACATAACCTTACTAATCTATCTTTCTTTGCCAAAAGTACTGAAGCACCCCAAGGCAAAACACTCGTCCTAATAATATCTTTCTCCATCAATTTCTACGATTGCTCCTTCAATTCCTTTAATTCAAACAGGGCCATTTTATACGAAATCCTCACAATCGGAGCCGATCTTGGCACAACCTCAATAGCAAACTCAATATCCTAACTAATCTATTGAAAAAATATCTTCAAATTCACATACAACTAGAATATCTTCAATGGCCACAAAATGACTCCTAGATATAGTCACCTATACCAAACAAATTCGGCACCCATATTCATTAAATAACTTGCATGCAAAATCGAGATCAATTATGTCATTTCCCTTCCAACTTTTTCTTGAAATTTAAAGGACTCATAACTTGAGATGCATAATAGAATAGATTTGTCAAAATAATTTGAATTAGTGCAATAACACACTAACCAATCTATCCACTATATAATATCAAGTTTGGCACATCAAATAAATCATATCCGTCAACAATCCATATTCACAAACCTAAATCGAAAACTAAGGACACAATATTGACTTTTATCATATCAAATTCTCCAAAACATTCAGGGACATGCTCATTCTAGAATCAATTAAAAGGCATTCTACCTATTAATGATCCTACTCATTGCAGCTACATCCTTATCCTGCCACTGGATCATAAGGTCTATTATATTGCTCATGCAATCCATCATAACCAGATAATTGTGTTCCTGATTCAAACCTAAACCCCCACAATCCAAATTTTCTATTATCCGTCATAGACAATACTTATCAAGCAGAATATTCAATCACATATTTACCCAAAATACCTCTTCTTATGATTTTCTATGATATTAGTTTTGTCACAAATTTGGATTAAAGTAAGTCAATTAATCATAATACATAAAATTTAAAACCCCAAAATAATACCATAATAATTGCAAGTGCCAAACTTGGGTGTGACAACAAAGGAATCATAATATATCATTATTCAATAATAATAAATTGAACCAAAAATAAATAATCATAAATAGCATTAACCTGCATAGGATCTCATCAGACCTCTATCCAGATAATATAATATATGACCCGTTCTATAAATATCACAAGGTAGGTGACAAATCATAACAAATACAACATATCCCAATGGCTCAATCATCCAACTGCTCTCATATATATGACCATGGGTCTATATTCGGTCAATCCAAATATCCAAAATATATTAAATACATATCCAAACCAAAATGGAGCTAAAACTCACTAAAATAAATGAACGGCGATCATACCATATCTAAGCTCTTACAATGTATCCAAATCTACTAATTTGAAGAGATAAGAAATAAAAAAAGTGATCCTAAAGTTCAGTAAGTATCATATCATATAATATAAATAAATATTTTTTGATAAATCAGAGGAAGAGCCAATAAACATATTCAAAATGGATAACAGATACAATCTCAAAAATTTGATATTAGAAGTTAAATCACAAGTCCAAATCATAATTCAATATCAAAAAGTGATGGTAGTTTCATACTTAAATCATATATTAGATCAAAGCATAGCCACCTTAGGATGTATACTGAACAAAAGTGATCCGGAGTAAAATCAGATGAACAGAATCAGATGATTAGAATCATATCAGAATCATATAAATACATATTGACATAAATAAAATTCGGAACATAATTAAATAAATAGAATCACATAAGTTTCAAAATAAAAATATATATCAGATATATGAGACTAACCAAATCCCATTTGTAGGCAAATCTGTGAATCCCAACTAATAGTCTAAATCAAAATCCAAATATAAATTCATATAGAAATACAAAATATACACGAAATTAAAAAATCAAAGACTAAGAGACCAACTAGAGGGATGATTATACATACTCCCAATAACCTTAAGTTAGATAATCTATTATTTAAACCCGTAGATTAGGCCATCTATATATACTGTCTCCCATAGATACAAAACTTGCTTATTATATTTTGCCACAAATGGCTTAGATGTAGCCCTCAAGTTTAGTGGTTCTCATTAAGTATAGATGGGATAGGTCAACTACAAATGGAGCATTTTCCTACCGACAGAAAAGAGATTTCAAATGTCTCCATAGGGATAAGAGTTCTCCCCATTGGGAGAGGAAAAGATAACAAACCAGATGTCAAATAACAGATAATAGAGGTAGTGACCTTAATCCCTAGGCAGGGATATATGTAAACTAATGTATGGTCTATGTAAGTTTTATACTCGTTTTTATATAAATATATTAATATAAAAATATACAGTATTAAATATTTATTTATTTTTCATAAAATGACAAAAACCTTAAATATACAAAAATTCAAAATAAAATCTTAAAACGATTAGTAAAATACATGCAAGCATTGAGGAAAAATGAATAGGCTAAGTAAAACTTGTATGTATGAACTTTAAACCTCCAAAATAAAGAAAAATATATTAGACACTAAATAGACCAAAAATAGGACTTGTAAATACTTACATTAACTTTATACCAAGTAAATCTAATAAAAGGATACTCCGATCCACCCAATCTCTTATTTCTCTCTCCTCTTCGTTCTCATCTCTCGCTCTCTTCCTCTTCTCCCACACTTTCTGCCAAACAGGAGTTATCGATCGGTGCTTGAGTGTGGCCCGAGTGCCTCTTGAGTGCCAACACTCGGTAAATGGTTCCTTAGGTGCCACTCAGACGACCCTCGAGTGCCACTTCTCAGCATTTTGAGCCTCAGGCACCCCTCGGGTATGCCTCAGGCAGTGTTTGGCTGCTTTGAAATCTAATATCACAAGGGGTGGGATGTGCTTTAGGTGCGCCTTATACACTGTCTCTCATATATATGAAACTTGCTCATTATATTTTACTACTATTGACTTTAGGTATAACCCTCAAATTTAATACATATATTAGGACGTCTGAATATATTAATTTTTTATTCAATTCACTTACGATGATTCTCATTTAATAAAGATAGGGTGGGTCAACTACAAATGGAGTCATTTTTCTGGCAAAAAAAGGATTTCAGATATCCCAATCGGGATCAGAGCACTCCCTATTAGTAGTGAAATAGATAATAGCTCAGATGTCAGATAACAAATAATAGAGATAGGGACCTTGATCCTCAGGCAGCGATACATGTGAACTAATACACGGCTCATGTAGGTTTGATTTTTATTTTTATATAAATATATTGATATAAAAATACACAATATTGGATATTCATTTATTTTTTTATAAAATGATAAAACCCTTAAATATACAAAAATTTAGAATAAAATCTCCAAATGATTCATAAAATACATGCATACATGGAGGGAAAATGAATGAACTAGGAAAAATTTACATGCATGAACTTTAAATCTCTAAAATAGAAGCAAAATATATCAAATATTCAAATAGACTAAAGATAAGGCTTGTAGATACTTACTTTAATCTTATACTAAATAGATACGATAAAAGGATACTCTGAACTACCCTATCTCCTCTTCCTCCCTCCTATTCCTTCTTCTCTCCCTCTCCTCTCTTCTTCTTCTCCCACGCGATTTGCCAAACAAGCACTGCCACTCCCCCTTATATACCCAAATTGGTGCTCGAGTGCGGCCTCAGGTGTCAGCTCTCAGTAAATAGTGCCTCAGTCTGCCCTCAGGCACCCCTTCTTGGCATTCTGCGCCTCAGGTGCCACCTAGCTACTCCGAAATCATTTAAAATGTTATAATATTCAAGTAATTTTAATGAATTTAAAATATCTAAAATAACAAATATTACTAAAATGAATTAAAAGAGAATCTGAGTATTACTAAAACCAAATGCAAAGTGTGAGTAGTAAAGGGAAGCTTGCCCCTCTTTTATAGGCAGTAGATGGGGTTAAAAAATGATGCATTTTGGGAAACTAATCTGGCTAGTTATAATAAGTTTTTGTGGATGTTGTGCGAACCTAACATAGAAAAGACCGGTCAAAGCACAGTGATTGAATAATATAACTACCATGACACGACAATACAAACAGCTCAGCACTTATTAGAAAGGAATGCTTGATTCAGTGGAAAAGAGATCTGACATGGAAGACTTGGTTAAACATCCTTGAAGCTTAATTTCAGACTTCAAAATTAGGGGTTTGTCAACACGGGCCAACAAGAGTAGGCCCTATGATGGCCTAGTGAAATGCTAACCAATAGAGAGATCAAACATGCAAAGTCCAGCTGCAACCCTAATAATTTGGTCCTACCGATCAAAGTTCCAGGCAATTAAGATTTAAACCAGATAGGCAAATTAAATGATATCGGGTTGCTCTATCAAGTATCCAGTTGATTCCCTATATTTAATTAACATTCTATGCCCTAACCATTTGATATTCAAAGAATACATGATTTGCACATCCGGCTTTTAGAGAATCCGCCATGATCCATGATCCAGAAAATGTGTAGTAGTGGCCGACTTGAACAATTAGCAACTAGCCTGACTTCTAAGTCGGGACTTTAACCCTAGTGCGGCAAACTAGACATATATTAGCTTTCATGCTATTATAAATTCAAATCCCTTCGCACAAATGGAGGATGAGAATCTTATTCAATAATCCAAAAACATCACTATTAAGATATCGTTAAGGCATGCAATCACTAGCTGATCATCATTAAGATGTTCAAGAGTTTGATCCAAAATGTCTAAGACAATTATCCAGATCAAATGTGTACATCAATTTTGTACTGTATGTTTTTAGGATTTAGAAAGAATGCCAATAATCCAAATCCATTAAGACATCGTTAGGGCATGAAATCACTGGCTGATCAATTCAATATCTAATGTTTAATTCCACAATACTTAGCTTGTATAAAAAAAGACGTAGAGCTTGCCCTCTAGAACATTTCTTCCCCATAAAATTTACTTATCTTATCCCTCTATTTCTCTACTTTTTTTCATAATTTATTTATTAGGTGTAATTATTATTTTAAGTATCAGAAGATCAACCAAAAAAATAATCCTGAAATCCTTTGAGGCTCTCATTTTGGTTTATTGCATGTTGGAAAGGGTTAAAACGTTCAAGAGTTTGATCTAAAATATCTGAGACAATAATCCAGATTTAATGTATACATCAAATTTATACTGTATATTTTTAGGATTTAGAAACGATGCCAATTTCTTTTCAGAATTATGGGTTTCTATAATTTGCTAAATCTTTCAAGTTAAATAAACAATTTTGCCTGAGATTTTTTAAGTATAATCTCCTATTGTATTTTGTTTCTATTTCTCTTGAATTTTCTTTAGAGCTTCACGAGAGAAGGGGCACGTGGATTTCTGACTTCAGGGGCATCAGTAAGTTATTGGTTGAGGGATGCTCTCCTTTGTGATGAGATATATGAACCGACTTTCTCACTGTAGTTATACTTATTTTTTTAATAAGTTTTTCATCTAATGCAAAATTTTGAAAAATTTTATCAAGAAATAGTAATTTAGGAAGGACATATGCATATAGCGTGTTAACAAGTGACTAATACTTTGATGGATATGGTGAAAATTAGGCGTGATCCTGATCCAAATGAATGGGCATGACGCATAAGGGATAGTAGAAAACCGGATTGGAAGCTAGGGCCCAAAGACAAGGATCCTAGAACCATCACTAAATCAAGAAAAGACTAAAATAACCAGCAACTTGAGTAACTAGTGACTAAGATAAAATCCAAAGCTATAAGTCAAAACTCAGAGTAACCTACCTAAAGGGCGAAACAAAATAAGAACCAGTCTCCCTTAAAAAAAAGTATCTAGGCGAGTCTAGGGGCCCGAATAGCCTTGAGCCCTAGGATGATCTAACATTCAAAAAAAGGCTCGCAACAGTTAGGCCGACCTAGGATAGTAGCATGGCCTTGTAAAAGGTGTAAAATGTAGCCAAAATAACTCATGGGCACTCCATAAAGAAGCTAGAAGTCCCGAAAATGGGTGGGTTATGTCACAGCGGCAATCCAAAAGGAGGTGTTCACCACCTCTCGAGGTCCAATTT
>JAOVVI020018701.1:0-10295 GCA_028571085.2 Nepenthes alata
TAAGGTTTAATATAAATAAGACGAAATTTATATTGGGGTTCGACACCCAAATTCACATGTAACCCCACACAATGGAAAATTTGAACCCTTCGTCGACCGTCTGCCACCAATTTAATAGACATGATAAACAAAAAATACACAATATTTTTAACGTGAAAAATTATTTTCAACCAAGAAAAAAAAATTACGGGACAAACTCCTAAAATAAATTCACTATATAAAATCGGTTACATAAACCCTAAGATAGAATACCAACAACATACTCGAGATAAAATAAGAAAAAATAATCTCCAAAGAAATGAAACACTCATTCCCTCTTTTTCTCTCTATTTTTCTTTTCTCATTCTTTTCACTGGTAGTACTTTCTGCTCACTGATTTTACAAGTGTGGTGGTGAACGGCGATCGGTGAGTGTTCCTTTCTGCACTTAACTCTACACTGTTCCATCCTTTGCTCCACATATGGTTCACTCACACATCGTTCACGCACACAATCTTCTGAAGCGTTTGGTGTGCTTATAATGACTCCAGCTTCAAATTCCATTTGCTCACATGATCTGATTTTACAGATGATTTGTCACACCAACTTTGTCAATTTTTACACATTCACCAAATCCCCGCATTTTCTTAAACAACACATGCTCTACATAAATGGTGCGTACTCTACAAAGACAGCTCGCTGATTCTGAAAGTCAACTACCTACTTTGAAAACCCTGCCACCTACTCCTCAAAGCCTGGTGCTCACTCTGTAAAGTCATCTACCAGCTGTGCGAAGCCGACTTCTCTGAACTGACGTTACCAAGTCGCCCTTTTGCATTAGTACTCTTGGTCGGCCTTATCTCAATTTAGCTGATCGACTTCTTCTCTCTACCGGTCAGTCTTCCTAGTCGGTTTCTTGTTGCCCACTCGCCTAATTGACCGTCCTACTTTCTGGCCGATGACATCTTACTTTCCGGCCGGTCAGCCCAAGAGTTACATTCTCTTACTGTTCTTCTGGTCATTTATCACGTGCGCGAACACTCCGAATTTTGCCCACTCTGACAAATGTCAGAGAATGGTCACTTTGATATTTGTCCATTTCGACAAATCAGTCACTTCATTTATTTATTGCAATCAGTTTGCAACACTCTAAATTTTACACAAATTCTGTGCGATCTTTCGATGACGCATCCGTTTATTAACGTATTCACAATGGAGTGATCAAACTCAACAATTTAAGCATGAGTTTGACCCTAAACTTCAGTGTAAGCCGTTCAAACCACAATAAGTGAATGGCTCAAGTAGGTTTTTTAGATAAACACTACTAGATTTTCAAACCCTTTGTGCCAAGCGGTGACACTATTGAAATTGGCTGATAGAGGAACAAATTGTTTATATAAGCCGAATGGGAGACGTGGAAATAGGAAACTAGGCTTCCTTCTTAAACCAATTTTGAGGTGGACTCGTGGGACCTTGTTAGACCTTGTTGGACCAATACCGAGTCGTGGGCTATATATGAGCTTGATTAATTAAGGGTTCGTGGTAACTATATCTTTGAAAATATAGTTACTTTTTTTTTTTTTTCTGTTTTTTGTTCTTCATTTTTCCCCTTCTTTTCATAGAAACTTTCTCCTTTATTGCTGAGGCTCTGTTAGAATCACTGTATTCGCATTTCTCTAAGAAATGTGGGGGCAACGTGGCTTTGATGAAGGGATTGATATACTCTCTGCTGCTCCACCTCCGGGGCTTTTTGAATTAAAGCCACGTGGCTATAATGTACACGTGGCTTTTTTAAATTTTCAATTAAATTTACATTAAAAAAAGTTAGAGAAAAAAAAATGCATACTTCACGTTTTAGGATTCTCAAATTCCCACTGCTCCACCGTTAGCAAACCATAGATGCCTCATTGATTTTTGTTGCCTATAATATCTTTTGCCTTGTTTTGCAAGATAAGCCATCTAACTTTTTCAAATATTGTTAGAGTATGAAAATATTTTAACTTTTTAATACTTTTTAAAATCTAAGATAACTCGATCAAATGACAAGTTGGTTCTATTGTGAGAGGTTAACTTAGTCAATTTAATCTTCTATGTCGGTCCTACCTGAATGTCGGTCCTACCCATATAATACACTAACTCTATGTTTGTATAGATTTAACTGATGATATTTTATAATCTAATAGATCTAAGTCTTTTAATCTCTTAGGAGTGGGGCACTTCAGTTGTTTATATAACTCGTTCTTAAGAGTTAGTTTCATCAAAATCTTTTACTCTTTAAAAATTTTGTTTTTGGTTATCTTTTGTAAAATTTGAGATGATATCTAGCTTTGCAATTCAAAACAAATAGTCCATGGCTAATGGCATAAACAAATGTTACCATTAGATAAAATCAACATAAGTCATAGAACATTTTCTTCTCATTTTTTAATCTTGTTTTATGGCTATTTTCAGTAGCATATGTATAAATTATGCCATATAATATGATACATAGTTAGTAATTTATTATGCTAATTAAAAGTCAATAATTTTGTATAATTTTTTTCTACTTTATTCAAGAATTTATTTTCTTAATTAGTCTTATATTTAATAAAAATAATATTAGCACTATAAATAATATAATTTCTTATTATTTTTTGAAGACAATCGGTTGCGATTTTTTTTATTTATTTATGTGGGGCAGTTACATAATTGCCAATTATTTATTAACATTTATATGTAAGATATACTCCAAGAAAACTAAAAAGAACTATTCACATATGAAATTTTATAAACTCCCATAAAGGATGAGAAATAATGATAAATGAAGAGAAATTGATCGACTCTAAATTTTTTTCAAAATAACATTAATTATAATCAGTTATCTTGTTAATGTTTAATTTTGTATCATCAAAAGGTGAAAGAAAATAATAATTTCGGCTATCCGTGTATGTGAAATAATCTTATAAAATCTTAATGCATAGCAACAATTAAAAAAACAAAGTTCATTTTGGGTCATTGGTGGAGAAATTGAAACACAAAATGCCATGTAAGATTGTATTTCATATTGGGAGTAACTGTGATGCGAATTTGTAGTCTTTGCTCGTGTAAGTAAAACAAAATTAGCTAAACAAATACCCACATACACTTAGAATTTTTACAAAGAATTTTTTTTAAAGTGAAAGGAAAAATTTACAAGATACAAAGTTTGTGGACCTTCTTTCATAACAATTATGGGCACACTTCACCATCTTTCCTTGTAATATTCATTACTCTGGCACATAATGAAGTGCAACAAACTTGTTGAGTGCTTTCCTAAAGTTTATAGCCAATGAAATCGGATACATTTTTTTGAGAATTTTGCTCGATCACTTGACCTCATTAGCCAGGAAGGACCAAACTCGGTACTCCAGCCATTACACCCTAAGCCCACTTGATCACGTCTTGGCCAATGTCTGACTGCTCTTTCAGCTAGATCGTGCTTTAGCATATCATTCACACATTGACTAAAATTTATCGGGTATGTGCCTAGATCTATGTTTGCCCCAGCTAAGCCGAGGATAAATTCTGTCGAGCCAGTGCTATGCAAATTGTCTATGGTTGATGTTGTCCTCCTTTTTGCTAACTCTTGTTTTCTTCCATTTTATCCTTTCTATCTATTGGAAATATAAACTCACACACAATGAAAATTAAGTTAGATTTTAGCCTATCATGTTATAGTCAAAATTAGGATCTCATCGATTTATTTTGTGTTATTAAAATGATGCTTCGTCTTCTTGGTGGTAAAATATTCTTTGAAAAAAAATGCTATAATATTCACGATATAAATATATATCAGATGAAAATAGATAAATTTTTTATTAAGAGTACTTCTATGGGTCACATTTGTAAATGGGAGAAAAATGCTATATATATTATCCTACCAATTATATCATTGGGTTTGCAAATGAAGCTCAACCATCACAAATTAATGAAGTGAACAATAAGGCCCTATTTTTTTCGTCAGAGCTGTTGGATTAAAAAAATCTAATAGTTAAAATTTAAATATTAAATAGAATTATCTAAATTATTATTATTTTATAAATTTTTTTAATATTAAATTTAATATTTAATTAGTGTTAATATTGTTAAAAAATAAAAAAAATTAATTATCTTTAACATTCTTTTTATTTTTAAACAACGATTACTAAATATTGATCCAACAATCTTATTAAGAAAAGTAGAATCTCCGTTTTTCATTAGAGATAGCCTTCCAACTTCAATAATTGTAGCAATATTGGTATGTTTAAACTATACATCTCTGTCGATCTAACCGGCCTAAATAGTAGAATTATCCACTCTAATATTTCACAAATCAAATTTTGCTCTATGGAAAGGAACTATATAAATAAAATGTTATCCTTTGTAATTCAAATCTTGAACTTAATACAGACAGTGTAGCCTCTCGACTACGAAGTTTCATTTCATTTTGATGATTTATCATGTCACATTGGTTATTAGCTCATTTGAAGTTTATGCCATTTCGAGGCACACTGTTTCACATATAGGGTCACTTTATGTTCGATCTATTGTTTAGATCTCAAATAAATTCAAATTCACAATAGAATTAACTTTAAATCATCGTATTCTATAATATTTAAATGTCAAGAGGGGTCTGCAATGATTTAGATCAACTTTTGAATTGGGTTCATATTTTATCCTTGTTTATGCGTCATGAATTTGGATCGCAGACGGATTAAAGCGCCGTTTGGTTTTCGGGTTAAATTAAAGCGGATCTAATTTTTATATTTTACGACCTGAATCTTACATATCACAACTAAAAAATAAAATGTTAAAAAATTGACCGGATTCGCTCCGTAATTTATCCTCCAACGCTCAAATTAATAATTTTTTTTTAAAAGAAAGAAAGATGTAGAGATGAGGGATCATGCGATGATGTAAGAATGTGGGTTTTGAGTCTGGCTCGAAGGTTATGCTCGACGTGGAGCTGCTTTAATATTAAGGGAGTAAGAATTGCGTATGAATTTTTTGAATACTCCTTTGACAGAGAGAAGTCTCTTGAGAGCTCTTAAGTATGAGTACTTGTGGATACATTTGAGCATGAAAGGAAGCGTATCCCTTAGAGTTTCTCTCAAGGATTTTTTTAAACTTTTGGGTCATTTCAATCCTATTTGGGCGTTAAGGCTGACAATTAACCGGCCGTGTAGATTTGGTAAGGTGGCACAGGGATCGTGGGAATTGATTAGGGTAATCGTGATCGGTCAAGAGGATCCTTTCCTTTTTCGAGGAAATATTAGATGTGACGGATATGGGAGTTGTCACTATGAAAGATGTGTTGAGTTGGAATTACTATTTCGGAAGAAGTTACGCTCGGAAGTAATATTCGGAGTGACAAGTTGGTTAAGACAAGCAATCTTTAGCGCACGAGAATGTGATTATGGGCTGTCCTGATTGTGTCGAGGTCAACTCGGGCTTATTCGACCGGCTAGAATACTATTTGGGTCAAAGAAAGTGTTGGCCAGTCTCTAGATCTACGGTCTGGACATTCTCTGAGCCCACTGTTAGCCTGTGGGCCTCCATGCTAACGGTCCATTTTTACCGTTTTTATCACTACTAATAAGTTATTTGATTTAAAGAGAACTAATATTATACAACTATATTATTTGATATTTTTAAAACATATTTAATAATATTTTTTATACTACTAATAAGTAAATAAATAAATATTATATTAAAATATTATAATAAAAAAGATAGATGATACGGGCCAGGAGAAAAAATCTCTCTTTTTCTCTGCTCAAACCTCCTCCGATTTCCACTGTCTCTCTCACCCAGTCCTTCCCCCTCTTTTCATCTCAATGTCCTACCACGGTTAGGAAAATAGATAAATATTGTGGTACTCTCATTATTTAACATTTTTTATAAGTTTAAGGGTTAAGATTTAAAAATTAAAAATAAATAGAAGATATCATATTATTTACTTTAGAGTGTATAAATTATGAAAATGATAATAACAACGTACATTATATGATCATTTTTTTAACTTTTAATTTTAATATTGAGTGAATTAGAAAGCTTATATTATGAAAGAATAATATTAATGTGCAGGTAAATAAAGATGCTGACCCACACCAATTATCCCAAATACCAAGGCAATTAGAGTTATCGCTGTTGAATATATAATCACTGGTTTAATTATTATAATTATATATTTGAATGTATATTAATATATGAAAATGAAATTATAGTTTTAAGGTTATATTTATGGTTTTTCAAGCTTAATTTCTATACCCATTTTATAACTTTAGATGAGTTTTTTTTTTTTATTATTCTAAACTTATGAAGGGGAGGATCAGAATTTCTAGCAATAGAATAAGAAGAGAAGGGGGGAATGAATTTAACATGTATTTAATAATAAAAATAAAATATAATAAAATATTTAAATAATTAATTAATTTTTATTATTAATTCATCTGTTTTCAAATTCTAATAATTTTATATTAAAAAAAAAAAAAACCATAGCAGCCATCGGTTCTGGTTGGAGATGCGTACGCTGCGAGTGAAAGTGTGCAGGAATTCCTCTGCCAGTGAAGGAAATAAGAGAGTGGGAACAGCAAAAAGTTGTATTTCTTTTAGTTAAAAAGACAAAAATGGGTTCACGTACGGCCCTGAGAGTACTAAATTGAAATTTGGCATTGGATCAACATTATATTTATATTTATTTAATTATTTATTTTATTATTGGTTTTATTTTTATCCTTTTATTTTTTCATTATTTTAATTTATTCATATTATATTTTTTTTTTTGGAAAACTTATGGTAATTTTTTAAAAAGATTTGAATCGTAGGGTGATAATATCAAAAAAACTTTTTAAAAAATACACCAATTTAAAATAAGGGTAATCTTAATAAACTACTTTGAATAATAATTTATTAATGACATAAAAATTAACAATAACAATTTGAAAATATTTTTAAATTCTCTTCTGTATATATATATATAATGGTTTACTGTTATTTTTAAATTTTTGTGGTGTAAATAGAATTAGGTATTTCAAACTTTAATTCTATGGTAAAATAATGCAATTTTTATAATTTAAAATAATTATCTTTAAATTATTCCAAATTGTGATAATAGAAATGGCTTCCGCCACCAACATTTTAGAACCTTCATTATTAGCAGTGCATAAGCATTGCATGATTGTGGAATCCCATCTTTTTACGAAGAAACATCATCAACATCTTTTAATTTTGTAATTTATCTTTCTAAATAATTAATTTTAAATAATTGCCAGTCTTATAAATACTATTATTTATTTATTTATTTTATTTGCCAGGATGTACATACCCATATAAAATCATGATTATTATAATCTCATCTACCCTCATATCATTACCTTGATTCTTATGTGGTTGAATTTCTATAAGTATTGAATGTGAATATTGTCTTTTCTCGCCTATAATATGCATCACTGGTCTTTTGAGATATTATCTAAGTATAAAAGACCTTTTGCTGGATAATTTATGCACAGAGCCAAAGAAACCGTTGCTTTTTTCCTTATAAAGCTCACGCACATCACATAGATTTTAAATAGCTAGCAAGGCCACAGAGCAGAACGAAGGCTGGAGCTGCGGGTTGTGCTTCTCTTTTACATCCAATAACATAAATTTGCACCTAATAAAGAAACAAGATAAGTACACTAATTTCAAATAGAAAATAGAGGGGGGAAAAGTTATTAAAACCTTAGAAATAAGAACTCCACCAAATTAATTAACCTATATCACTGCAAACTACAAAATAGAAAAGGAAAAAGGCCAGAGTTTATTAGGGATTTATTCTTTTGCTACAAGTTGGGAATATCATAATTCCATCCAAACCCTAACCCTAAAAGAGAAACTAAAACCCAGTTGAGCTTATGGTGGCAATCAAGCGGGTCGGACCGGACCGGACCGGACCGGTTCAAGTTTGTTTCGGGTTTTGTCATTCCACCAGCCAAGTTATTTGGGTTTGATCTAACACTGGCTTTGTCATTGGTTTTGGTGTTTGGGTTTGATTTAATGTCATTTTATTTTATGTTCCCCTAGTGCAAAGTCATTTTGTATTTTCATTATCAATCTCGATTGTTTCAGATATTTTGTCTTCAATTTGTTTTTTTTTTCTTGTTTTACATGTTAACTCAAAGTTTAGGGTATTACAATCTGTATCCCTTTTTATTAGATTTTGAATCACCTCGTTATACATCTCAGACCCGTTGAAATATCATCCAATAATACACTCAAATAAAAATGTTAAATAAGAGACGAGCGATGATCAGTTAATACGAGAGTCAGAGTTTAGTGGATATTCGTATACATTATTATAAAATTGACTGTGTATCGATTAAATGTGCGTTAAATAATAGGATTTACTAAATGACTACACATGGCTGGTATGAGGCTCGACAAATTAGATGGTCATGGGCGAATTTCGATAGAAATAGCCCCTAGAGAGTGCATGGATTGACTTGAAAGATCACACCTCATGCACATAAGTAAACACACATGTACTGATGCTATTATAAAACGCTATGTGTGTTTAGTTAGGGTTGAGATATATTCAAAATTTTTAAATTTTTTAAGTGCCAACACGACGAAATAAAGATGACAAAGAATGGAAAATAAAGAAAAATAAATGATTTACTTATTTGAATTTTAAATGGTATTTTATTTTTCGTTGACATTAGATAAATCATTCTTGGTGTCAAAAATAATAATTTACAAGTTGTCTTCTTATATTTCATCCGTATATTTTTTTATTATTCAAGTTTATCGTTACAATATATTGTATTCTTATTTTTTAAAAATCTTTTATAATAATAATTTATCATATAATCGATATTTTATAAACTTACAATCTTATAATTTTTTTCTATTTTCTAAGTGAAATTTTCATGAAAAATATTGTATATAATTATTTATACTTATTATATTCTATTACATATTATTATATCATTTCTTTATGGATTTAAACAAGTGATTGGAATATTATTTTTATAGAAATTAATTTTTGATTTTATAAGTAAATCTTTGACATTTGAAATTCTACATTTTTCACCCTTCCACTTGAAAGAGTTTTGTGTATAGGTTTTTGAATGAGAATAGAATAGAATGCCTAAAATTACAAATAATTGATAAAGGAAATATGATAATTTCATATGTCTTCCTAAAATTTGAGTTCAGCCATATATAAAAAATACTTAGAATTTTTCTGTTATAATTTGACTGCAATAATTGTTCAGGCGTATAACAAAATTAGATCATTTTTTTTAATTACTTCTCATAAGTATTTTAAAATAATTAAGTTTTAATTACATTTATTTTTAATTTGACAGCTAAAATTAAATGGAATAAGTGTTGCTTCTTCGTAACATTTGCTTCAAACGGCCAACAAAAACAAAATTTTGGTACAAAGTGAAAAAAATAAATATAAATAATTGTACAGAAAATAAAAAAGTATAAATAAACGTCAATGTTTGTACCCGAAAAAAAAATAAAATTAAAAAAATAAATAAACGTCATGGTACCCGTAAAACAGGAAAAAAGAAAATTATTTATGCAGGTCAGAGTGAAGAATTTGGGCTTTTATGGGCGACTCTTTTAAATTAAATAGTTCAGGCCCACTTCACAAAACCAGCCCACATCCTACGCTTCTACCATGCACGTGATTTATTAATCTGTTTTCCATTTTTTCTAAATATAAATTCATTTTTTCCGAAAAATTTAAACCATTTTTAGTTTTCTTTAAATATCTATGGGAGGGGGGGAATAACCAAAATTATAAACTCTGTTTGGCACTATATATTTTTAAAATAGTAATATTATTTATAAAGTCAATTATCTAATTAATTGTATTAAAATTATTATTCTCGATGAAAAAATAGAAAATAGAGAATATTTTAAAATAAATAAAACTCGCACCTATTTTTAATAATTTTAATATAATTAGATGGACTTAGTCTTATTATTAATGGACTTAGGATCATACTTTAATTTAAGTTGTTTAACTGAAAATGTTCTAACTATTAAAATTTAAACATTAAATAATATCATATAAATAATTATCTTTTATTAAATTTTTTGAATATTATATTTAATAAATATTAATTTTATAATATAATTTTAAAAATATAAATATCTTTGATATTTTTTTATTTTTAAATATTAGCTATTAAATTTTAATCAAATGATATCATTGAAAGAAATAAAATCTTACTTTTTCTAATAAAATATAGGATCTCTGTTATTCTTTATAAGTCAGAATAAATCTTTTAATTGATTTCATTTTTTTTCAAACAAATATTT
>JAOVVI020018702.1:0-10294 GCA_028571085.2 Nepenthes alata
ATTTTTTTGACTCTAAAACTACACAATAAAAACTCCTCCAATTGAGTTTGGTCATTTCTTAGTAATAATTTCTTTTCAAAAATTACAATTATAACAATTCAATACTTCCAACTATAATAATTATTTATTTAGAAATTAACAAGTTTTGATAATTTAAGTTATTATGTGTTTTGAAAAAAAAAAGTGAGATACACCTGAATGTTTGATACATCTTACAAGATTTTGTTCCTAAAATCATATTTAAATGGGAGAAAGAAGTCATTTTTCTTATGATAGGAGGTCACATCTTCACTCAACTAATTTGAGATAATTCATTTTATAATATAGTTTTATTAAGAAAAATAGATATGTCACGATATCAGGGATGCCAATATGGGTTCTCACAGATGATGTCATTATTGTTTAGACTCTTGATTAATTTTTATTCGATATATTGTCTACTATGAGAAGATACAGAACGTATCTGAGTGCTAACTCTATTCCGTACGAATTTGTCCTTGAAAAAACATCTCAAATAGAGAAGAAAATATTCTTATTTATAAATAAGATGCCATCACTTTACTTCAGCCAAAGTTGAATAATCCACGTTCATAACATAAGTAAAACTCAAATAAAATTTAAATCTCATCCAACACCGGCCTTCCGATGTTCAAAATTCATAATAAATTGCATAAAATTTGATTTTTCATTTAAAAAATTCACCAAAGGCCATAAACCACCTTTGAAATAAAGAACAAGATGCAATAAAAGAGGTTAGAAATAGGATTTTCATATAATACTGCTCAACATAGAAAAAATGAGGAAGATTCTGGAGCTTGATATAAGAAATATTTCATAACTCATGGTATTGTGAGTGTAGGGAGATAAATTTGACTCACAAGAAGAGTATTCAGGTAATTAGTGATGTTACTCATTATGATAAATTAGCCGAATAGAGTATTATATTATATTTAATTATAAGAATAAAATAAAATAATTATTTTGAAAAAATAAAATAAAATAGGTATAAGTTGAAGATTTATTGTTATATTATTTGGTTAGCCACTTGAAAGTGATAAATTCAAATTAGAAGCTAATTATTTAGTATTTGGTATGAAAAATTAATAAATTTATATATGAAGGTTTTTTTACCCTTACTCAATAAATATCTAAAAAGAATACGAAGAAAAATAAATTCCATAAGCCATTCATAGCCAACTGTACTAGGCTACAATAAAACTGAGAAAAACCTCCAATTTGATTTAATTAAAAAATAAGGAAAATGTACACAATAAACAACCAACAATATGAAAATAAAATTTGAAAATAGGTTACGGGTGAATTGACCGGTTTAGGGCGGCTCACATTATGAATTTTCTCTATAAATTGATTTTTATTTTAAATAAATAATAAATTTAAAAAATATTTTAATGGATTATATTATTGTGTATTTAATAAATTTTAAATTTTAGATAATTCATTTAAATATATCTTTAGGTAATATTTTTGATTTAAATGTTATATATTATAGAATATTTTATATTATTAGGATTTTTTAATGTAAATATGAATTTTAAAATAAAATTTTAATTTTTATATTTTCTTATGTAAATATATATACTCCACATGAATTTATATAAAACATATATCTTTTTTAAAAAAATTAGTGCCAATATAAAAATAACTGATTGTACAAGAGAAATGAAGGCACAAGTTCATCATAATTATATTAAAAATAATAAAAATATATTTCCTCTTTAAGAATTAGTTATGTATAAAAGATCATATTAAAAAAATTAATCACTTTTAGTTTTAGTATGAAGACAATTCTAAAAGTAGTGATTGAAAAATAGGTACAAATATAAGCGGTGAAACTTAAGTATGGTGTTCCTAGGTATATTTTTTTCCTATTATAAATTATAATATTAAATATTTAATAAAATAAATAAAATATAATAAATTTTTAATAATATTGTATATATTTTATTTTTTATATTATATTTTTTTATTTTTTTTGTGAAAATCTGACAAAAGCCCAAATGATACTACCCAAACAAATAAACGAGTCGTATATCGTGTTGAACCATCACATAAATATCCCACGGCGACCCAATTATTATAAGATATAGCTCTCAAAATATTTTTTTAATAATACTTAAACAAATAAAATTAATAAATTTTTAAAATTAATTGAGATTTTGGGTCAAATTAAAATTTAAATCGGAATAAATTAAATCGAATGGAGTCTGATCAGTATCTGATTCATGCTCATGAATACTTTGCACAGTATGGATACAATTCTAGGGTACTCATATACATTTTAGCCAATTTAATCACATTTGACATGCGCTCAATCGACGTACGTATGTATTTGATAAAAAATGCTGACGTCTGATGAATACTCATGTGCGGTAGGGATCGTTTCCCACTGACTAATTCGCACCTAATCGACATATATTTGCTAATTGTTTATAAATAAGCTTGTTGGCCGATTTAAAACAATTTTTTACTGAATTTTGAAAGAAAAGAGAAAGAAAATAGAAAAAGATGGAGAAAAATAGATAAAAGGAGGAGTACAGTTTAAAGAAAACTCTAGAATTTTCTTTTGCTAGAATCAAGTAAAAGCCACTACATCCGGGCCTCACATTTCTTTGCTATTATTCACTTTTTATCCCATTTAGCATTTATTATTTCAACTTTTTACTCATGTGCTATTTTTAAAATTAAAGTATTGATACTTTATATATATGTGCTTTTATTCTCATTTTATAAATATTTTTTTTAATGAAAAGCATCTCTTGAATTCATATATATTATATTTAGTTGCAAATTTTTCTATAAAATGTACTTGCATATTTCTAAGATTCATATATATATTCATGCATGCCCTTAATTTTTACATAAATGTTGTTATGTTGATAATCTCTAACTAATTTTATTGAACGTCATATATTTGGATAAATATCAAAGAAACTTCTGCATAAATTTTGTTAAAAAAGTATTTTTCTGATGTGATAAAATGTAAAAATATATTTATATTTGAGTAAAATGTTTAATTTAAGTGAATTTAAACTATTCTAGAGAATTGACTAAATATATTGAAATATGTCCAAATATATTATATATAATCAAAAGTCAAACATATCATCTATAAATAAAAAAAAGATATTCGGTCCCATCTATAAGGTTATATGTAAATAGTCTAATTACAGGTTTTAAATAGTAACGTATAACCTGTAATTATTTAGAAATAATTAAACCCGAGTTTTGATATTCATAATTTATTAGTAAGGTTATCACCGATTTTTAATTTTTTTTCACATATTAGTATAACTTGAGTATGTTTTATATGTTTGCGCAATTCAGTATAATTAAAAATTAATTTTAGATTATGCATGACATGTCTGTGATATAATGTTATTGACATTTTAAAATTTAGATCATATAATTATCAAATACTTTCTTTTATATATTTCTACATATAAAAATTATATTTACCTTATTGAGTAATTAGCTCACAATTATTTTTATTTTCTAATATTTCGGGTTAAAAACTTTGAAATTATCTAGCCAGTAATCAAGTTTGAAGGAAGGTTATTTGATTTTGGGTTCAAAGATGTGACGATTACCACCTCGAGCAGCATCCTAATCGCCAAAATTCTGATAAATCAAAACACCAAATGGGTATGTATTTTATAGATAACATATATTGTCAAAATGTGAAGCTCAACTATAAATAAGTTCAAAAATGGACTTTTATAATACTCTTGGGGTCATTAGTGAAGGCTAAGAATTTAATTTGGAGGCATTTGATAACTTAGTTTGTCAAAAGTTTGGTGTCATTGTATAAGATATTGAATCATATTCTGCATGATTCAAAAGTTGCATGGGGTAGTAGGGGCAGCAGTGCACTGCACCTGCCAAACACAGCCTAGACATTAGAATAATTACGATTTAATTACTGATATTTAATATTCTAAAGTAATATAATATATATGTATTTTTATTTATATTTTTAAAAAAAATTTTGACATATCAAAATACTAGTATGCAAAAAATAATAAAAAAATATACTGTTTTTTATATTAGTTTTTACTTGTTTGATTTAAATCCAATGTCGTAGATGGGGTCGCAGATGGGGTCGTAGTCCGCTCTCTTTCTCCCATGGTTAGAGGCAATTCTCGATTATCACTGTAATATGTTAATACATGTTAAGAAATATTTCCCTTTAAATAATTTCTTGATCCAGTCTCTTAATTTTTTAACTTAAAAAAAGCTCTACATTTTACTTCTTAATTCTTAGTTCTTACTCTTTTGGAGAACGGTTCATATTTTTCTTTATAAAGTTACAAACTCCATTCTTTTTTCTTTTTTCATAGTGTCTGGTAAATTTTTATTATAATAATTCCATAGTATGAAATTTGACGGTAAAATATACAGAAGAAAATTTAAAATTTTTAATACAAATTTTCTAAGCATGCAACATATAATTAAATATATAGTATATTTTTAATATATACAGATAACATGTAATAATTTAAAATGCACATCAACGGAGCAACAATATGTAAGAAATATTTCTATACATCTAAACATGAACAAATTCATAGATAAAACACATAATTACGATACAGATAATTAAATAAAAAATTTTAATAAATTTTACTATAAAATTATAGTAGACCGATAAATATACAAAATTTTTATACTTTTACTTTAAAATTCTAACTTAGATGTGTATTAGAATAATGATACTAAAAAAGAATGAGAATAAATCACAACAGAGGAAAGAGAAAATTAAAATTGCACTTGCTTTAGTCTGAATGTTTTGAATTTAACTCCCCGGAGCTTTCTCCACTTTTCACTCTCTTCTCCCTTCTCTCTCGGCCCTTCTCACTATTTTCTTCTCTCTCTCTCCTCAACCGCTTGCAATGCAGTGGAGTCGATCCTCGACCAATTTTTATAAAAGATCGGTGCTCAAGCGCGTGTTAGGCGCAAGGCGAATGTGAAGTTACTAGAATCCGCACTTGCTAGGACGCTCGAGTGCACAACAAGCGCGCTTCTTCCGGTTTTGGCACCTGCCGGGGAGCTCAAGCGTCAACGAGGGCACCCGAAGGGTGCTGGGCAAACGCGCAGGTGCCAACCCGGGGCAGGGTGTGATATGCTTTTGATTTATAAATTTTTCCTTTTCGCCTTTCTTTTTCATGTCTTTTGACATCGATTTTAACAACATTAACTTCTTTAATCATAATTATATAAGTTACCAAAAACTAATCACAGTTATATAAGTGACCAAAAACTAAAACCTTACAATCCTTCCCTACTTCTAAAATTTCATCCTCAAAATTTGAAAGAAACTTACCTACCTTACTGCAGGAAAAAGTGATGATACTTATCTTGGATCTCATCCTCTCATTTCCATATGACCTTTTCTTGCGAATGATTTCTCCACAAAATATTTACCAATGGAATGATCTTCATACGAAGCACTTGATCCCTTTGTCCCAAAATTTATACCAGTTCTTTCACATACGATAAATCTTCACTAATAGCTAGAAGCTGAAATTCAATGACATACGTCGAGTCATGAACATACTTCTGAAGCATTAATACGTAAAAAACTTTGTACACTTCTGCCAAGCTCGGTGACAATATGGATTTGTTAAATGATTATGATTGTGAGATTTAATATCAATCAGAATGGGTGAATGTGGTTGTCGATACTTTGAGTTAGAGGTCTTTGGGTTTGATGGCACATTTGATAATTAAGAAATGGGAGATGTTAAATAGAATAAAAAGTTCCACTATTTAGTTGCACTGCTTAAGATCAAGGATGATATTGTCGTATCTTCAAGTGTAATCTATGATTTTGACAAAGATTAAGGAGACTCAGATGAATAATTCGTATCTAATAAAAATTGCTAAAAATTTGGATAACGAGTCATGGGTAGCTTTTAATGTGCGAGTAGATGGGATCCTTGACTTTTGGGATAAGATTTGCGTTTGAAATATTGAGGAGTTAAATACAAAAATATTGAATGAGGCCTATAGATTAAAGTATACAGTTCATCTCGGAGTGAATAAAATGTAGCAGGATATGAAAAAGAATTTTTGATGGCAAAAGATGAGACGAGAGATTATAGCATTTGTGGCAAGATGTATTGTGTGTCAGCAAGTAAAAGCTGAATATATGAAGCATCCCGAATTTTTGTACCCTCTACCGATTTTTAGTTAAAAATAGTAGTATATTACGATGGATTTTATTTCATGTTTGTCTATGATAACGAGAAATATAGATACAATTTGGGTGATTATGAATAGATTAATATAATTGACTCATTTCTTGTCAGTCAGGACAACGTACGGTACATCAATGAGGTTGCAAGATTGTATAGTATTCCAATTTCAATAATTTTTGATCAAAATTTGAGGTTTTCGTCAAAATTTTAAAAAAATATATATAAGAAGTTTGGTACCAAACTGAATTTTAGTATAGCATTTTATCCGTAGACAGACGATCAACTAAAGATGACCATCCAGATTTTAGAGGATATGCTGAGGGTATTAGTTTTGAAGATGAAAGAAAATTGAGACAATTATTTATCACTAGCCGAGTTTGCATACAATAAAGTTATTAGTCAATTATTGGGATAGCCCCTTTTGAAGTATTATATGGACGGAGATGTAGGTCTCCTATTAATTGAGAAGAGATTGGTGATCGCAGATTTTTAGACCTCAATATTATTCAGGATACTTCAGACAAAATTAAAATTATTCGAGATCAACTGATTATTGTATAGAACTGTCCGAAGAGCTATGTCGATGGGAGGTGGTTTGATTTGACGTTTGATGTGAGTAATCATATATTTTTGAAGGTATCTCTTAGAAATGGAATATCAAGGTTCGGAGTGAAAGAAAAATTAAAATCGAGGTTCATTTGGCCATTTGAGATCTTGCGACGGATCGGTGAAGCGGCCTATAGATTGACTTTGTTTTTGTGTTTGGCTGATTGCCATGATATTTTTCATATTTCTATATTAAGGAAGTATGTATATGATCCTTTCCATGTGATCGAATTTGAACCGTTATAGATTGATAAAAATTTGACTTATACTGAGGCTCCAATTCAAATTTTGGATAGAGAGAATCAGATGTTGAGGAACATGACTATCCCGTTACTTAATGTACTATGGAGAAATCATTCGATCGAGGAAGCGACATGGGAGCGCGAGGAGGAAGTTCGCGAGAAATATTCCTACTTGTTTGAGTTTTTAGGGACGTAAATTTTGAGAACAAAATTTTTATAAGGAGGGAAGAGTTGTAACGTCCGATTTTCATTTAAAGCAGTTTGGTATTATGTGTTATTTTGAAGTATTTTGGATGTATTGAAATAATTGTATATTGTGATTAAAAGAAGAAAAATAGATATTTTCTCTATAAGTAGATATTTTTTTCAAACTTATATTGCTAGTGGGTTAATGTGATAATATTCATGACATCTTTTCTATATAATGGTGCATATGATGAGAATGATCGATAGTTTTCTTACATAGAAAGCACGATCGGGCAAAGGTATGATCTAATATATAGTTTCATTATATAACATCTATTTGAATACAAAACATTCTTTCATTAAAGTCCCTTGCACAGCTACTTCACTTTCTCTTAGTATATACACACACAACCTCGCGTATATCACTTGTGTGGGGGTGCAAGTACATTAATAAATCAAAGAATAAAGATTGTTTTGACAACGATTTAATGGCCGCCTCCACCACTGGTCCCAATGATAATCGTTGAAGCCAATATACGAAGTTATGCTTCGTCGTTTCATACACTGACAGGTCATTGTTATTTGTATTTACGAAAAGTCTCACTAATCTACTTTGAAATATTTTGTGTTTCGAAAAAAAATGTGAGATATACCTGAACATTTGATATATCTTAGATGATTTTGTTCTTAAATTTACATTTAAATGGGAGAGGGAAGTCCTTTTTCTTATAATGGGGGGTCCCTTTTTCACTCAACTAATTTGAGATAAACCACCTTATAACATAGTTTAGTGAAAAAATAGACATGTTATTATATCAGGGATGCCCATATGGGTTTTCACAGATGATGTTATTATTGTTTAAACTCTTAATCAATTTTTATTTAATATATTGTTTACTTTGAGAAGATAATGTATCTAGGTGCTAATCCTATCCCATATGAATTTGCCTTGAAAAAACAACTTGAATAGAGAAAAAAGTCTTCATCTTTATAAATAAAATGTCGTCACTTTACTTCAACCAAAGTTGAATAATCCACATTCCTAACATAAGTAAAACTCTATATAAATTTTGTTAAATAAGTATTTTTTTAATATGATAAAATTTAAAAATATATTCATATTTGAGTAAAGTTTTTAATTTAATTGAATTTGAACTATTATAAAGAATTGACTAAGTACATTCAAATATGTCATACTATATTATATATAATCAAAAGTCAAACATATCATTTACAAGTTAAAAAGGCGACATTTGATCTTATTTATAAGGTTATATGTAAATAACTCAACTACAAGTCTCGAATAGTAACGTATAACTTTTGATTATATAAAAAAAATCATAAATTGAGTTTTGATTTTCATAATTTATGGGTGATGTTATCACCGATTCTTAATCTTTTTTCGTGTATTTGTATAATTTGAGCATATTTTATATACTTACACAATTCAGTATTATTAAATATTAATTTTAGATTATGCATGATATGCTTGTGATATAGTGTTATTGACTTTTTAAAATTTAGATTATATCATTATCCAATGTATTTTTTTAATGTATGTCTACATATGAAAATTGTATTTACCTTATTGAGTAAATAACTTACAATTACTTTCATTTTTTAATATTTTGGATTAAAAAGCTTGAATTATCTAGCCGACGATCAAGTTTGAAGGAAGGTTATTCAATTTTGGGTTCAAAGACGTGACAATTACCACCTCGAACAGCACCCTAATGGCCAAAATACACATAAATTAAGACACCAAATGGGTATGTATTTTACAGATAACATATATTGTCAAAATATGAAGCTCAACTATGACTAAGTTCAAAAGGAGACTTTTATAATACTCCTGGGATCATTAGTGAAGGCTAAAATTTTAATTTGGAGGCATTAGATAACTTAGTTTGTCAAAATTATAGTGTCATTGTATAATATCTTGAATCATATTCTACATGATTCAAAAGTTGCATGGGGGTAGTAGGGGCAGCTACACACCATACTTGCAAAACACAGCCTAGGCAATAGAATAATTATGATCGAATTACTAATATTTAATTTTCTAAAATAATGTATTATATAAGTATTTTTACTTATATTTTTTAAAAAAATATTGAAATATCAAAATACTAGTATGCTAAAAATAATTTAAAAAAAAATACACTATTTTTTGTATATTCTTAATATATTTATTAATATTAGTTTTTACTTGTTTGATTTAAATCCAACCAGTGTGCTGCACATCGCAGGGGTTGCGGCGCCCTACCCACTGTAGCCCCCTTTACCTGTTTGCATGGGGAATGAATTTTCAAAATAGAAAAAAACTGCCCTACCTTGCATGGAAAAATAATATTTGCAATCTCTTTGCGACAAATGGAGGAAAGGAGAAAATTAATTATTTTTTTTTCAAGCAAATAGACATTTCTTAAAAAAAAAAATAATTCATATTGAATAATATTTATAAAAATAAATCAGGATGATACATCTACCAAAGGAGACGAAGCCCCTCCATTTTCCTCCCACTCGCTTGATGAAAGAAATCCAGCTTGTGACATTTAAATTAAAAAAAAAAACTCTCTAAATAGTTTTTTTTTTCTATATTGGCGTCATTTTTTAAAAATAAAAAAATAAATTCTTTTTTTTTTATTTTTAATTCTCCATTGTTGGGGCTAAAGATCTGATAAATACAGACCTGCTAGCTTTTATAGTAGCTCCTTTATATAGAACTCATCATTGGCCAAAATATGATCTAAAATATATTTACCCAATATAACATTTATTCGGATAAGAAATATGACAATGAATTCTTCCATTAAATCCCCTCGCATGTAAATATACACTCATGTATATTAATGAATTAAAGAATGAAGTATTTAGTGAACGGTTCAATGGCCAGCTCCATCACTCGGTCCAGATGACAGTCGTTGAAGCCAATATTCCAAGCCATGCTTCGTCATTTCATACACCGAACCGTGCGCCGACCAGTTGTTACTATTTGCGTTTGCGACCTCCATATACTCCGGCAATGGCCTCGCCGTGCTT
>JAOVVI020018703.1:0-10293 GCA_028571085.2 Nepenthes alata
TGGAGCAGATGCCAGTTGCCAAGGTGGGTGTGATAGTTTCCTTGTATGGCGGCCAACAGCTTTCCAAGTTCGCTTCCGTCCTTCTCAACATGTTACCGTTAGAGTGTCTTGGCGGGCAAGATATTAGGAAGATCTGGCGCCTTCCTTATTTGAAGGGTGCCAATTTTGTCAATATCCTCTTAGAATCGTAGAGGACGCGTGGAAGGCTGTGGTTAACTGTGGGATGAGTCGTGGGCCCAAACGGAGTAAGCCCATTACTGTAGAAAGACGTTATTTGGGCCCAATGTGCAGGGCACAGACGGTCAACGCCTGAGTTGACCGTCAGCGTGTTGGCCGCCCTTGCAAAGGACGATATGAGAATGGCTAGCGAACCACTGATGGGCTGTGGGCCATAATGGAATGGGCTCATTACTGTATGAAAGTTTCTACAGGCCCAGTTTCACATCGCACGACGCTCAACATCGAGTTGACCGCCCGCGAGCAAGTTGGTCGCCAGGACGGTCAACGCCCCAGTTGACCGTTTCGGTTTTGGGCTTTCCAGGTTCTTAGGCCGCCTTCTGTAGTGGGCCGTAAGAACGTTGACTGTCCTTCTTGGACTTCCGTTGACTTCTCTTTGGGCTTCTCTTTGGGCCAGCCCATTACTGGTGTACCCATCATTATCTAATTAATATAAATAGCTTAATATGACATATAAATTATATTAAATATTTAAATTTAAAATTATAATATAAATATTTTTAAAAATAATCTCATTAATATATTTTCATCTTAAAATTTTTTATTAATTTTCAAAATACAAAATAAATTTATATCATTTATTTTTATAGACCACCAAAAGGCTCAATTGTTAGTGGTAGATAACAGGTTCCTATCCTAGCTAGCATGCCTCCGAACTCCGGCCATGTTCTTCCTAAATTATTGGAGCAAAATTCAAATCATCATCCTCTACTTCTTCCAACGTAATTTCTCAATCGCAAAAGGGTCTCAACGCACAGTGACTGATGATTTGATTTGATTATATAGAGCGGGGAAACCAGCAACAACTATTGAATTCCATCGAAGAAACACCCACAAGCAAAATACGATTACAATGGCAATGTCTTGGTTCAGAAACCTCGTAAAACCCTCAACCTTCGAACGCAAAAGCGTTGCTCCATCTCTTCCTACCCTATACTCCTCCTTATCTCTATTCACCACCGAATCCACTGCCCAATTTACGCCACCGGCCGACACTTATTACGCCGGTTTGGAGCCCACGAAGCCCAATGAGAAGCCCAGGGTGGTGGTGCTGGGATCTGGCTGGGCCGGGTGCAGATTGATGAAGGACCTTGACACTAAGATTTACGACGTCGTTTGTGTCTCCCCGAGAAATCACATGGTTTTCACGCCGCTTTTGGCATCGACATGTGTTGGGACACTCGAATTTAGATCTGTTGCTGAGCCCATCGGTGCGATTCAGCCTTCAATTTCTCGCGAGCCGGGCTCTTACTTTTTGCTTGCTAATTGTACCGGTGTTGACCTTGCTAATCATGAGGTAAATGGGGAACTTATCCAAGAAGATGAATTGGAAATTAGAGGAATTTCCGTCCTTTTAAGTGTATGCATGATAGGAATGCTATATCACTTTGCGAGAAAAAAAAACTCAACTGCAGTAGCACAGTCACAAAAGCTCTAGCAAGACCATACAGGCTCCCAAGCAAATCATAGCATAGAAAGCGAATCCTGGAACGTTTAATAAAGTATCTGACTGGCTAAATATATAGACACTTAAAATATACGCAGTGGCATAGTTTTTTCCACATTTTGCGTTAGTTGAATAATGTAAACTTTGCAATGATGAGAATATTAAAACGAACAATTAAAATCACACTAAAAGATAATATAACAAATGATGATTTTTGTATAGGTTTGGAAGTTGTATCTGTATAACATATGATGAGTGAATGACATCTAACGTGGTTTAGATACCTAAAACATAGGGCAAATAAAGAACCGGTGAGAAAACATGAGTTGTTGTGGGAGAAAATAAAGAAAGATCTAGACCTTGTAAAACTAGAATAAAAGGACAATAAGATCCCGCTATGTGCTGGTTTGAAAAGGGTTGGATTACCTTGAGTATATTGTTTAAGGCCTTAGTTTTCATTCTTTAAAATTACTTTATGTTGGAATGTTTAGGAAAATTTGAATTGAGGTGATAAAAAAAATCTATAAAATTGCTTGTATTTTAAAAAGTTATTATACTAAATTGAGTAGAATGAAAAAAGTAAATTTATATAATCAACCTTACTTAGTAGGACTTAAATACCTTGTCGTTATTGTTGTTGTTGCAAATTTGTATAATATGTAATATCCTATACTCTAAATGAGTGTTTTGCCCCTTTTATTATGCTTAGTCTTGGGATTGCATTTTCTAGGTGCGGTGTGAAACTACCACAAAGGGAGCTCAGGCATTGGACCCTTGGAAGTTCAAGGTCTCCTATGACAAATTGGTCATTGCATGCGGGGCTCAAGCCTCAACGTTTGGAATACGTGGTGTGCTGGAGCATGCAATTTTCCTTCGAGAAGTTCATCATGCTCAGGAGATTCGTAGAAAGCTACTCTTGAATTTAATGTTGTCTGAAGTACCTGGTATGCTGCTAGAGTAACTAAACATGTTTTCTGTTTATAATCTGTGCCTTTCCTTTCAGTACTTTGGATAATTTTGCTTTTCGGATTTTTTTTTCCTTTGGAGTTTAGGAATGGCAGAAGAAGAGAAACGCCGACTCCTACACTGTGTCGTTGTCGGTGGTGGTCCCACTGGTGTTGAGTTCAGTGGCGAACTTAGCGATTTCATTGTGAAGGATGTTCGTCGAAGATATGCCCACGTGAAGGATTATATTCATGTTACATTGATTGAGGTCTGTACACACAAGCTTAACTCTAAAGAAATACCTGAAACCTTTATCAATATAGATGAAAATGTTGGTATCTGTCAATTAGAACTTGGAAAAATATTGGCCAACATCAGTTATTATTTTGAATATCGCCCAATATAGTTGTCATTTTGAATATTGACTAGTATATCGCCAATGTGATGAAACATTATTATTTTTTCAGTTTTGAGAAAATACAAATATATTTAAATCAATATGAAAAATATCGGCTAATATTTCATTTTATAATTGTCAGTCTAGTTACGTTTATGTTGCCTTTTCATTTAGGGTCCGTGTCAGCAATTTCTCATGCAAGTGCTTTATATTTACTTTTAAGTATCTATTATTGACACTTTTGATAAAGCATGAATTTGTGCCTATCTCTATCAAAAGTCTCATAATAAGTCACCTTTGTCTCAGGCAAACGAGATTTTATCTTCCTTTGATGACCGTCTAAGGCGCTATGCTACGAAGCAGTTGATCAAGGTGATAAATTTTATTCAATTTGAGAAGTTATGATTTCATACTGAAAAATACAAAGTCTGTGATTATTGCCTTTTAGCATGTTCTATGTTTGGAAGATTTGGACTGCTTGCTTGAACATTTTCTTTCCCCGTTTTGATGTATAAATCTTTTCTCGTTTTAAAGACGGTATATTGCAATTAGTTGATGATAAAGGCACTCATGGTTTTGAGCTTTTTTTGCGAATCTTAAATACTCTCTGACAAGGACATCCTGAAAATTTATTAATTTATTTTATCAAATTTGTTTTACATGTTTTGTCATATCTCAAAAGTTTTTAAAATTTTAAAAATTTTGATAGTTTCTAAGATATTTGTAGAAGATTATATTTTTCTTTTCCTTATTTCTTTATTTCAGGTTGTTGTTAATGAAGAAATTATGTTTATGTCCTAGTTAACCTAGGAGTTGGGAGCTTTTATGTAATGATCCCAATTTTATTGTTTGGGTTCTTAGTGATGAATTAATTATCATGTAGAGAGCTGTGGTTTCTCCTTCTCTCTTTGTTGGCTTTCTCCCCCCTAGCTTCTTCTCTTCCATCTCATCTATCACTTTTCAGTTCTCCCTTGTCGTTTCTTCTTCTTCATCCCCCTTCCTGCTCCTTTTCCCTGCATCACAGTCGCATTGATGGTCAGATGGGGCCGTGATGAATGGCCATATTATTTTGATACCTACCACTTTGATAAAGGCACCATGCATCCTTGCTTTTTATTTTTTTCATCAACTTGCTATAATTTTGCTACCTATCATCACCTCTGTATCACTCCATTCCTCCAGTATCATGGAGGGAAAGAAACTTGAAATTCTTAAAAACACTATCATGTGGTTTCAAATCAAGTGAATGTCACACTATACTTGGAAGGATTTTAGCTTTCCCTTTGTCAAAGAATTTCACATTATATATGGAAGAATTTTAGCTTTCCATTTGTCAAAGAATCCTTCTCATTCTTCAAACAACATAATTCTCTCTCGGTTCCAGAAGACATGAGCATGATCCTCAAGACCCAAGCATGACTGCAAAATAAAGGTAGATTGTGCAGAGGAAAGCCAAGAGAACGAGCGTCATTAGGAGAAAATGGTGTCGTTGGATCAGCCAGGGGCAGCTCAGATCAGCTGTCGAAGACTGTTTTCTGAACAAAGGTGATTGTGAAGAGAATTGTTCCTGAGTTTGTCTATGAGGAGAAGACAAGTCGCTGACTGTGTCGAGAGCCATGGTTGCTTAATAAACCAAACACTTTCCTTTTTTTTTCCCCTGCATATTCACACTACTTACAAACTTTTTAACAATATATAGCAATGAGTGGAATATTAACTTGGTGATGAAAAAAGGATATTTCAGCCATGGCTGTATAAGGTGATACATATTGGTATCAAATGTACCAAATGCAATATTTTATTTGAGTATCGAAACAAGAGAGCCAAATATAGGTTGATATCCGGCAATTTATCCAAAAATATCGCCCAATATCACCATATTGCATTTTTCCACGATAGCAATTGGGGGGCCCGATACCAGTACTTCATTCCATTGGCAAAACTGGTCAGTACCATAATCTAGTAGCGATATTCCCGGATAAGCTTGAATGATGAAGAGAGATATCCGGAAGAGCATAGAAAGTCCATAATACACAGATGAGGGTAGTTGATGTGCAATTTTAAGTATAAGGGATGCGACAGCGGCAGCCATTTCTGTAATTTTCATTTTTTTTTTCCTTACTGGTTTCTTTCCTTTTAATTTTTCTAGAATGAAACAAGCTCTTAACCTTGTATTTGTAGGAAAATGGGGAAGGAATGTTTATTGTCAAGTTTTGAAGTGAGTCCTAGCAAATCATATTTTGGAGCATATGTAGTATGAAAACATTGTTTCCATAACGATATTTTCCCTATGTCATCAATAAAATATAACCTAATTATCTTTATTTGGTGTCAAAATAGAGGATGGAAGAGCTTTTATAGAACACATGCCGCAATTTCTAAGCTATGTGAAATATGCCTCTTGGTGGCTCTTTATTTTTGAATGCTATATGTAATAGTTGCTACTTCAGTTTTGTTTTCTGGTTCTTAATCAATAATTTCTCAGTCAGGAGTTCGACTAGTCCGAGGAATTGTCAAGGATGTTCAGCCCGACAAGATAATTCTTACTGATGGAGCAGAAGTTCCTTATGGGCTATTAGTATGGTCAACGGGTGTGGGTCCCTCACCTTTTGTTAGATCTCTTGAACTTCTAAAATCTCCCGGTGGGAGGTAAGTCATTTCCAAAATAGCTATGCTTTATTTACTTATTTATTAGAAATAAATGCAACATAAATAAAGAGGATGTGTTTGAAAGGAGGGTTCTTTTCTGAACTTCAAGCAAATATATCCACGTACTCCACATAATATAATCAGTGTAACTCAAATGCAATGCACACATTTAAATTATTTAAATATGTTTGTAATTGTATGTCTAAACTTAAAGTAATGCAATCTTAATTTCGGAACAGACAAAAGTTAATTATGCTGTATGCTCCAGATGCTGCTTTCTAACATTACTGCTGGTATTTCTGGATCCGCCTTTGGTGTTGTGGAGTACCAGCAATTTGGAACGTCCCTACCTAACATACAAGAAAAATATAGTAATTTTGTTGCCATTAGTGTAATTGTTTAATGTATAGTGGTGTTGTGTGGCCAACAAATATGCTGATTAACCATGAAAAATAGGCAAAGAAGGGCTAATTCTCCCAATTTTAGCACTCTTTTGTGACATGACTAACATGAAGAAGCTTTTTCTGCACGCCGATGTGTTCCCGTTCTTGGTCCAAATTCCTGTTTACCTTGCCTTGAGCATCTTTCAAATGCCTTTCCTATAAAGTTCTAAGATGGGAATACGAATTAGGAAATGAGGATAAATAGCTGTGGACAAAGAAGCAACTTCTTCCATTACTTTGGGGGTATTTGGATGTTGGACGGTGATTTTAGGTGTTGGATTTACTGAATAATCAAAAGATAGTGTGATTCTTCAAAATTTACTAAGAAATACTTTTCCAAAAGCTCGGAAATATGAGCTTTTCATTGGCTGCTGTTTTTTTATGTAATGAGATGTACATTCAGTTTTTTTTTTCTCTTACTTTTTTTCCTTTTTCTTCTTCTTTCATTTTTCTTATTTGTTCTTTCTTCTTCCCCCTTCCCCCTTCTTAGACTGAGTACCCAATATCTGTATTGTACTCTTTATCTTTTCTTTTTTGGAGAAAAAATAAAAGTGAAATCATTTTAAGAATTTTTTTTTAAAGTTTTATAATTGTGTAATTTGGTTGTGCAGTTATAATGTATAAATATTAAAATGTTATATTTAATCTGATGCTCTGATGCTACTCTTCTTTTAGTATGTAAAAAAATATGTTATTATATTTGTTTGATCTTTTTAAAAGTTTTTATGCTGTCCATTCTTTAAAAATGAGAAACAAATGAATATATCAATTAAAATAAAAAATGTCCTTATTGGTCATTCAATAATACTAACTAACAACACTCTAACTGAGCACTTTTTATTTCTAACATCATCAACAATAATGAACAATAACTTCAACTGCTCAACACGAAGTAGCCAAAAAAGTGACGAATTTTTGACAGCCAAGGACTCGTTACCTTAGGCAAATCTGAACTTATGATAGTTCCATGTATGACAATTTTAATATCACCCAATCTTAAAATTTATTTAGGGCAGTCAATTCCATCCTGCTTCCTATATTTTGTGTTCTAGGAAGGACAATTGTGCTTGATAAATGTTCTTCTTTTTTAGCAACACAATTTCTTTATCCTAATATGGGTCTTCGATGTCAGGATTGGAGTAGATGAGTGGCTGCGAGTCCCTTCTGTTCCAGACATTTATGCAATTGGTGACTGCTGTGGGTTTCTTGATAGCACCGGCAAGCCCGTTCTGCCCGCATTGGCACAGGTGATTAGGGCTCACGACATCTAACCACGGGCATCTAATGCTGACACTCAGTTCGTTCCATGAAGATTTCTTCCACTTTATCTGTTCCGCTTTTCTGAAGCTGCTAAAAATAGGATCTTGTATTCGCCGTACTTTTTTCTGTAATGGGGAGTTGATGCTTTCTTGTTGAAACAGGTAGCAGAGCGGCAGGGGAAATATCTAGCTCAACTGTTGAATAAGGTCGGCAAAGCTGGGGGAGGGCGCGCGAGCAGTGGAAAAGACATTGATCTTGGAGACCCTTTTGTTTATAAGCATTTAGGGAGCATGGCAACTATTGGCAGATATAAGGCTCTTGTGGACCTTAGGCAGAGCAAGGTAAATATCCACGGGCAACACTTTACAAAGCTCTTGATGTAATTTTTTTTGTGATCCATGTTCGATCTGCTTACACTTAATCCTTTAACAACTTGGAGGCTGGCTTGGTATAAGCTCGTTTGAGCTTATTTGTTCGCATGAAATAAGCAGCATCCAAGTGTGATTTTGAAACTCTTTGTATAAACGAGTCAAGCCTGAGCCTTATCGGGGTTAATTCGTTTAGGCACATCAGCAGTTCGGTTAGATTGTTGATAGGATGGTAAATAGGCCCAAGACAAACTTGTCTATAGGCTTGTCAATAGATTCATTCAATAACTAATAATAAACTTATATCTGAAGTTTTATTGATAGATTAGCTTAAAAGTTTGAGTTTGGCTTGTTTATTAACTTATAATAAACTTATTTATATCTGAAGTTTTATTGATAGATCAGTTTAAAAGTTTGAGTTTGGCTTGTTTATGAACTTAGTCTCACAAACAAGCTAAAGCCTGAGCTTGGGTTCGAGCTCAACTCATTCATGCATAAACAAACTAATTCATGAGCCAATTTTGAGCTTATCAATTTTTTACCAAGCCAAACACGAGCATAGAAAATAAGACTAGATTTTAGCTAAGATCGAGCTCGTTTGTAGTATGAAAAGAGTCAAAAAGCCAAGGCTGACATATCCCGTCTCATTTGCTGCCCTACTTATACTACCACTGTCACTAAGCTTTTTCTAATTTTGTTCAAGTTCATGGGCTCGCTTGATACATGCTATGGTGTTAATTTTAGCAAAAGTGCCTGCTGGGATGTCGTTTCCTAATTCTCTAGAAGCCCATTAAATGAGCTACTGATTTATAGTTCCCTTTCTGCAGGAGGCAAGAGGCTTATCGCTTGCAGGGTTCACCAGTTGGTTTATTTGGCGATCTGCATATCTCACTCGCGTGACAAGTTGGAGGAATAGATTATATGTGATGGTTAACTGGCTTACAACTCTCATATTTGGGCGTGATTTAAGCCGAATATAGATGCCTATCGCAAGTGTAAGATCCTTTTTCCCAACTCGCACTAGCCTCCTGCTTGGTTGATAATCCTTGTCTGTCGTTACGGACAAATGATTGAGTCTGTTGACCATTTTCTATATTCATGCTTGCATCGCCGGCAGGTTACCTCCTCAAATCTTGTGTGGGCATGGAGAGAGATGGCCGTTATATTGGATTTTGTTATAGTCATTTCAAATATTAGGATCTTTTAGCTTCCTAATTGTTACAATTATTTTAAAGGTGACGAAGTTTAGAGATTAAGGTAATATTTTATTATGTTATTTAGTCTTAACTTTCTATATTGAAGGCATATATCACAAACATTGGAAGGATAAGAGCTCCTAATATTTGTAAGGATTGTCACAAAATCCGATTGCATGGTTTTTGTACAGGGCTTATCTGACCCCGATCGTCACAAAATATTATGCAAGTCTGATGTATGCTTGCGTATTTAGTCCGAGCTCTATCAGACACTCATTTTTTATCTCTTCTCGTATTCCCATTGGTGATGGTTTTGTTATGGCAAACTATGATAGTATTATAGTAACATAGTAAAATATTTTGAACTTATTTTATAATTCTAACTGTCTAAGCGATCAAGGTAAATCCTTTACTGTTGAAAGTCTGAGACGTGTCTAACCATTCACATCTAATCTGTGCCTACCCTGTACTTGATCTAACTGTTTAATTACCTGTGCACAACAGGCGACCGAAGTAACGGCAAGCAGCGAGTAGCATCAATGGCAGGCTAAGGCGCCCTGACGGATGTAGGCTTTGTATATGGCGGACAGGCCGGACGGTCTCTGGACAATGCTATTGGCTAATTTGTACACGGGTGCTGATAAGAGTAATGCATAAGGGGATTAATGACAGCTTTAATCCTCCTCTAATATGTGTGTATGCTGCTGTCTTGTAAACTTTTGTTCAGTGCAATTTCCCTTCACGAGCCAAGCTGAAGGAATGGAATAAAGATTTATGATTTTGAATAATGTGGTTTAGTTATTTCTATGTATTTGGTCCGTCAATGAAATTTGAGTCAGAATAATATAAACAGTACCAAGAGTAAGCGTTACATGAATAAATATTATCAAGATTAGCTACACTCATGTATCAATGGTTAATATTATGTCGATTTGTCCTATTTTATTTTTATTTCACTGAATTACTAAATAAAGTTTAACTCAGTACAAGGGTGTAGAAGATCTTGGCTTGTAATGAGGTCCGCATGATGTTCACTATATATATATGTAAAACTTTTTCGGGTATAATTTCTAATAAAACTCTGAAGTTTTAGTTTTTTTAAATTTTTGGTATGACATTTTAATTTTATCAATTAAGTAAAAAAAATTGATGAAAGAATTCGAAAATAGTTACAGTGAATGGAGAGTTTGAAGACTCATAAGAATGTTGGGGTGAATACCTTATAAAGATTATTTATTTATTTAATTTATTTTTTTAAACTCTTGATAAAATGAAAATATTGGGTTAAGAGGCAAAAAAGTTGAAATTTTATGTATATAAGTGATCAAATTAAAAATTATGCTATAATTGA
>JAOVVI020018704.1:0-10293 GCA_028571085.2 Nepenthes alata
AAATAAAAGATAAAATTGCACATTAGGGGTGTTTTCATATTAATTGAAAATTTTGCTTTATTTCCAATTTAAACATTGTTGAGGTAAAAGTAGATTTCCAGAAAACCTCCAAATTGTGACTTCCAATTTCAAAACCTTGGAAACTCGTTTTAATATCATGAAAAATTCGCATGATTTTTTTATTATTTTTTAGAATTGAGAAGTTGTCAGAAAGTTATTTGCTATCAGGCCAAATCTACATAATATCTTTCAGCATGGCCTAGAAAAGTTATTAGAGTCATATCCCAATCATAGTTAGAATCAATACATTTAGATAAAAAAATGTTGCACAAAAATCAAAGCATTGATTTAGATTTTGTGGGGACTACATTATTTTAGATGGATAAGGAAATGTCAGTGAAGATGTACAGTGAGATGGTCACTCTTCAAATCATGGACACTGTTTTTTATGAAGCACAGAGGCAGGGCAGAATTTCCTTTTATATCACCACTTCAGGGGAAGAAGCTGTAAACATTGCATCTGCTGCCGCTCTCTCTGTAGAAGATGCTGTCTTTGCTCAGGTAATGCACAAAACATTGCACACCTGATGAAATTAAATAAGTGGTTTAGTAACCTTGACCAAACAAAAAAAAAGAAAAGGAAGGTATGATGAGAATCTATACTGGTGTTTGTACGTATGCAAATACAGTATCGAGAGCCCGGAGTACTGTTATGGCGTGGGTTTACGCTGCAGGAGATAGCTAATCAGTGCTTTGGAAATAAGGCTGATTATGGAAAAGGTCGGCAGATGCCAATCCATTATGGATCTAAAAAGCACAATTACTTCACTATTTCTTCTCCTATCGCGTAAGTTTCTATAACTTGCTTTTCCATCAGCTGTATGGTGATTATTATCCTCAAAGCGGAGAAGATTTTGTTAGAATAATGACTCATCTGCTTGATTTGTTTCAGCACACAACTTCCCCAAGCAGTTGGAGCTGCTTATTCTCTTAAAATGGATAACAAGGATGCATGCGTTGTGGCCTACATGGGAGATGGCAGTACCAGTGAGGTAAACGCTACACAATTTGTGCATCATTGCTGCTGTTTGATTCTTTAATAGATGACTATCTCTGTTGTGTGGGTTCATTTATCAGGGAGATTTCCATGCTAGTTTGAACTTTGCCGCGGTCATGGAAGTCCCCATCGTGTTTATCTGTCGCAACAATGGTTGGGCTATTAGTACTCCCATAACCGAACAATATCGAAGTACACCCTATTTTTTCTAGATTTATTTTTGTGTATACCTCTCTTATTATTCTATGCTAAGTGCCCGGCTAGTGTAGTGGGAAATATTGATTTCACAGGTACATTTTGTTGAGGCATGGGCAGATTGTTTTTTTTTTTTTTAACATTATTGCTCTGGCTTGAACAAATTTCGCTTTGAAAATGACATTCTTTTGCATCAAGTTGTGGTTCCGGTGAGAAAATGTGGTATCCAAATATTCTGGGCAGGTGACGGTGTTGTGGTGAAAGGTCAAGCTTATGGAATTCGAAGCATACGAGTAGACGGAAATGATGCTCTTGCTGTGTACAATGTGGTTCGGATGGCCCGTGAAATGGCAATTCGTGAGCAAAAACCCATACTTATCGAGGTACTATCTTTACTGCATCCCCTTACACTACACCACAACTTAATCGTTTTGCAAATTCAATCCTAGTCTATTAATGACCCAAGCTGGTTTGCTACCAGTCACCAACGTCAAGTTCTTTCATTTTTTGGGCTTGAGTTCGTGAAAAGAACACTAGAGTCGTGCACTGGTAGCATTCTTATGGTAATAGCCACAATTCCATATTGTATCAGAGCTGGCTTAGGCTGCAACTATGTGGGTTGGCAGGCTTTCTGTCTTTACACCTTCTTCCATTGGCTTTGGAGGTTGTTCTGTAATTCCAAATCAGTGATCTAAGCTTGCAATATTCCACCATAGTTGCATGCTAAATAGCCTGGCAATTCTCTCCTGCCAAATCCCATAGAACGTAGGACCAAAAACAGCCCTAGCGATCATATTCTCGATCTTTTCTCCCCTCCATGTACTTTTCATCCATTTCACCTCCTCTGCAAGCTCCATTTCAGATATAGTATTTCCCATCCACCTCAATGTTCCATTCCATATCTGCTTTATACGCATGCAATTGGAAAAAAAAAAAGAATGTTTTTAAGAGGCTTCTGATTCATCATTGCAATCTAAGCTTGCAAAGCCAGGTTATTAAGTTGTGCTTAGTTATACATACTTCCCCCAAATGTATCTAGGCTGATAAAGAACATGAAAAATCTAAGTTTAGAACAAATTTACATGTCTAGAGTAGGATAACTATACTACAATAAGAAAATTAGAAGTTTAAATAAAAGTTAATGGCACATGATCTTTTTTACAGAGGAAAAACTCAATAATCAGTAGTTCAAAATAAAAATTCTCTTAGCTTCGCAAGCTATTTAAAGATAGATATACCAAGAAAATAAACTTACATCCCAAATGGTACTAACCCAATTTTTAACCAATTTCTCCTAACACGGGACCCTTACCAAAAAACTTTTTGGATATATTCACTTAGCAATGGATCTAGACTCCTTTGATCTTCCTTAAGAATTTCCAACACTACCCAAACTGGTAGATTTTTTGCCAATTACAAAATTTTTGAAAATTGACAAGCTAAGGTTCTATCTAAAGTTTGTGAATGAGAGAATTTCTTGGATTTCAAGCACAAGCATCATGGAAGTATGGAAATCTTTTAAAATGCTTGGAAATGCTGGTAAATAATAGTGCTTTTAACGAGCCTTGAAAATCGATACCATACAGATAAAAATTATATGGTAGTTAACAAATAAGTGGCTTGATCAAAATGGTTTAGAGTGGTGGGGAGGACTGTTTTTCACCAAAGTTTTAGTAAAGTGTTGGCCAGTCAAAGTAGTTATAAGAATATGTATAGCCGTAAATATAAAAAATACTTTTCTTGCTCAAGCTGAATTTATGTGAGCTTGGAGCAAAATTCTTTGGTCTCTTCTCGATCAAGCAAAATTTCAAGTAAGCTTCTAGCAAAAGTTTTTACCATAAATTTGATACTTGAGCCAATTTCGAGCAAAACTCTGGCTGACTTTTAAATCTTGAGCCGACTTTCAACCTCAAGCGAACACTCAAACATTTGAAATCTGACTCAAAATGTAACATATGGTCACAAAACTTGTCAATCACTAATAAATTAGCCTTATAATATACCCCTTTCACAAATTTGTGAAAAATAAAATACAACATTTATAAAAAAAAATAATAATGACTTCTTACATAACCTAAAGTCTAGACTTTTCAAAATCAATGTGGGTCAAGTAAAACTATAAGTCTTTGATACTAATTAAAAAATTGAGATTTTGATCCACTCAATCTACGAACTTAAAGTATGATAACTACACCACAATAAGATAATAAAAAGCTTGCATAAAAGTAAATGATACAAACTAAGTAGGATAACCACTCTACACAAAGATAATAAAAAGCTTGGGTAAAACTAAATAATAGAATTTATTGTTGGTAAAGGAAAAGCCCAAGAAACGAGTTTGAAAGAAAAACCTCTTTAGACTTCTCAAGCCAGTATAAATTGAATCCACTGAGAAAATATATCTACATCCTCAGTGGTATAAACAAACTAGACCCTAGCCAACTCATCTATACACATGACTCCTACTAAAAATCTGTTCAGATATGATCGCCTAGCAATGATCCGGACTTCTTTGATCTTCTATCTCTGAGTTAAGAATTTTTAAAGCCGCCAGAACTCTAACATCCCCATCACCGATAGAACTCTAAAGGTTGTGGGTGAGAGGATTCATAGGCTTCAAGTGCAAGTATCCTGGAAATGTGGCAGTGTGTTGAATGTTTGATGACATCTCCACGGGTTGTCCTTTTAGTGAGTCTTAAAAATATAAGCCACATATGAAAAAGTTATGCGGTGGTTAATAAATAAATAGCTTAGATCAAAATGGTTTTAGAGCAGTGGGTAGCGAGGAGGACCATTCCCCACCTAAGTTTCATTCAAACGTTGGTCAGTCAAAATAGTTACAAAGACGTGCATAGCGGTAATCAATTAATAATGGTTTTTTGCTCAAGCCAAATTTTGAGTGAGTTTCAAGCAAAATCCTCTAATCTCCTTTTGCTCAAATCAAATTTCAAGCAAGCCTCTAGCAAAATTCTCAACCATAAGTTTGATGCTTGAGCCAACAAGGTGCAAAATTTTCAGGTCGATTTCCAATGCTCAAGCCGACTTTGAACTTCTAGTGTACGCTTAGACAATTAAATCTAACTCAAAATATAGCACATTGTTATAGACTTGTCAATCACTGATAAACTGGGCTTACAATATATCGCTTTTCACAAATTTGTGACAAAATAAAATACAACATATATAAAAAATAATAAATCTTGACTGCCGCGCTAATATAGAATTCACACAACATATCCTAAAATCTCAAAATCAGTATGAGTCAATGATACTAGTTGAAAATGTTAGATTTAGACTCAATCAATAAGCCTAGAGTAGGATAGCAATACCATAACAAGAGGACGGAAAATTTACATAAAAAATAAATATCACACGTTATTGCTGGCAAAGGAAAAACTCAATGACCAGCCAATCCAAGAGAAAAAAACTTCTCCAAGCTTTTCAAGCTAATATAAAAAAAATCTACTAATTAAGTAAATTTACATTTTAGATAGTACAAACAAGCTAGACTTTTGCCCGTAACTCCTGAAATGTGAACCTTGTCGAAAAACTTTTCAATATAATCACCAAAGCCACAGATTTAACTTTTTATGGACAATTTGAATCTTCTTTGACTGACTTAAGAATTTTTAACACCGCTGGAACTCTAATGTTCTTACTGCTAATAAAACTCTGAGGGCCAATACGCTATGATTGAATTTAAATATTATGGGTGAGAAGATTTTGTAGGTTTTGAGCACATACATAATGGGATGGTCAAAATCTCTCAACATTTGGTAATTTCTCCAAAAGTTAATGCTCTAAATGCATTGAAAAATTAGTTTGATGCTTGAGCCAATTTTGAACGCTCACTAGTTGATTTTTTTTTTTTTTTTAATGCTGGAGCCAATTTCAAACAAACACCCAGACGTATAAGATCTAGCTCAAAATACAACAGATTGTCATGGATATTCAATCACTAACAGAACATCTCTGCCCTTACAACATCTTGTACGCTGATACAATGATTAATTTTTTCTATAGAACTAAGCTTCCAGGATCCATTTACATTCAAACTGTCTACAAACTCGGCTCTTAGCTTTACTAATTGTCTCCTATACCAATACAAATCCGGCTTACATTGATGATTCCACACCTCTTAAGCAGATATGATGCATCCATCCAACTGAGAACCATTGTTTGTTTTGTGATGTAGCCCAGAGATACTTCACAGGATCTTCCTTTTCCACCTAATACAATCTTTGATCTCAAGACCAACTTCTTTAAGAAATCTTGCAGATGGTATCCCATGCCATTTGTTCCTTTGATTTACTCTATGTCAAGACCATGGGAATCTCCAAAATAGCCCTTGTCACTACTTTAAAACTTCATTTGGTAGCAGAAGAACACTGCACCAAGAAATTTGAACATTAGCCGTCATACTTTGACAAATTTCAATCTTCCAGCATACGAAATCATCCTGTTTGACCAGCGTTAAAACCTAGCAGTTATGCTGTCTACAAGATTTAACAATCCTTTCTCTTGCATTATCCCACAGGTGACATCATTGGAACCCCCAGATATTTTATTGGTCAACGGCATTGTTCAAAACCAATAATTCAAAGTAATTCAGTTTTTCCGTCTCCCTGTATGACTTGTTCAGATTTGCTCATAGTCCTCGAACTTAAGTAGTTAAGACAATACATCAGTGTCCCAGTGGTGTGTTTCAGTCTTACAAAAGATTAGGAGATCATCATCAAATGACACACTCACTAGTTTAAGTGGTTTTTCACTTGGGGTGATCATGAAAGTTACTATCATTCTCCAACTCCCTAGCTTTCTAGAGAGGTATTCCATATCAAACACCAAAAGCAAGGGGAGAGGGAACCCTTTTTTTCAAACCTCCTTTGGTTTTAAAAACACATACAGCTTACAGGTAAGGATGGAAAACGAAGCACCCTCTTCCTTGTCTCAAATCATAACTCTTTTGTCTTCAAAAGAAAGTCATGCAGCTCTCCATTAATAGGAAACCCCATTCCTTCCGATACCTTCCAAATGAAATCATGTCTTGCTATATCACGGCCCTTTTGCAAAACCTATTTTTATCAAACATCTCAGACTCATTTTTCTCTGACCAGATCTGAGCTTAGTGTAATATTATGAAGGATTTATCTGTTGGAGTAAAACGCGCGGAAAGCACGGTGACCGAGCGGACAAAATTCTCAGACAGCAACACCGAGCAGAGCTCTCGGATGGGCAAGAAATGTAATGATGAAAAGAGGAGAACACACGAAGGTTTAACGTGGAAAACCCTTTCTAAATCAAGGGAAAAGCCACGAAAGTATACACTATAAAAGGATTGTTTACAAGTGTTTGCTACACAAGCTCAAACGAAAGAAAATAATCTCAAGTGTATAATTTCTCTCTAAAGGTGTTTCTCACTCTATCTTTTCAACGAAGCTTGCCTACAGCTCTCTCAATACTCTTTCCTACATAATGTCATAGCTCTGATTACTCACAATGCACGCCCTTGGTGAAGCACACATACTCACCAACTTCTTTCCTATATATATATACAAATATACAACCACCCTGGGAAGGCTAGCCAGCCACCCTAGCAGTAGGGTGGCAGGGCACGCCGCCTGCTAGGCGCACGCCTGGCAAGTCTACAACACATTAGAAGTTGTAGCTACCACCAACTTTGAATCAGATTACGTCATCAGTCTGCCTGCATTAATTGCTGCCATAGAATAAGTCAACGCCATCATGACTTGAGTCCTCGTCCATGTCCACAACTCGGGCATAACTCCTTTAATAGGTTCTCGTCCAATTTCCAAAGTTCTCGGACTTCACAAGAGTCCTCGTCCACTCGGGAATGACCCCAACAAACTTCCCCTCACGACTGAGTGGGAGTGAAGTTAGTTAGACCGATAATGTCACAACAAGCTTCCAGCTTTCCCTTTGGCAAAACCTTGGTCAACATGTCCGAGCCATTATCGTCTGACCGGACCTTTCCAATTGATAGCTGCCCATCAAAAATATCTCTCACCCAATGATATCACACGTCAATGTGTTTTGACCGAGAATGGAATGAGGAGTTCTTACATAAATAAATGGCACTTTGACTATCACAGAGGACCTTGTACGTTTCTTGCCTTAGACCCAATTCTTGGACGAATCTTTTCATCCAGAGCATTTCCTTACAGGCCTCGGTCATGGTAATAAACTCAGCTTCCGTTGTTGACAAGGCAACACACTTATGTAACTTGGACTGCCAGGAGACCGCTCCTCCCGCAAATTTCACCAAGTATCCGGACGTTGATTTCCGAAAATCAACGTCCCAGGCCATGTCTGCGTCCGTGTACGCAATCAGCTGAGGCTTTTCTCCATTAAACTGTAAACCCATCTTGGAGGTCCTGCGGAGATATCTTAAAATTCATTTAACCGTGGACCAATGCTCCATACCTGGGTTTGGAAGAAATCTGCTCACAAGACCAACCGCATGAGCAATGTCCGGCCGCGTACACACAGCCGTGTATATTAAGCTGCCAACTACCGAAGAGTAAGGAATCTTACTCATGCGCGCCTTCTCAGTGTCCGAGGACGGACACTGCTGCTTACTCATCCTAAAATGGCTGGCCAATGGAGTACTGACAGACTTGGAACCTTCCATGTTAAATCTCTGAAGCACTTTTTCAACATAGCATTCCTGGGACAGCCAGAGCTTCTTGTCCCCTCGGTCGCCAAAAATTCTAATCCCTAGAATCTGCTTCACCGGGTCGGGGTATTTTATGGCGAAAGACTGTCCCAGTTGCTTCTTCAGCTCCTTGATCCGAGCACCATTTTGTCCGACAATCAGCATGTCATCCACATAGAGAAGAAGGATGACAAAGTCATTTTCCGAGAACTTCTGAATAAAGACCCAGTGGTCCGAGAAAGTCTTATGGTATCATTGTCCGACCATAACGGACTCAATCTTTCGATACCACTGTCTCGGAGCTTGTTTCAGCCTATACAAGCTCTTCTTCAAACGACAGACAAGTCCTTCATTTCCTTTGACTTCAAAGCCATCTGGTTGCTTCATGTAGATCTCTTCCTTTAGATCTAAATGGAGAAAAGCTGTTCAGACATCGAGCTGCTCAATCTCCAGATCCAGCATCGCTGCCAGTCTGAGCACTATACGGACCAAGGACATTTTCACAACAGGTGCGAAAATCTCATCAAAGTAAACACCCTTTCGTTGACCAAATCCATTTACCATAAGTCGTGCCTTGTGTCTTGGGCCGCTGATGTCCTCAGTTGCCTTTAGCCAGAAGACCCATTTATTCTTCAGGGCCTTCTTCCCCTTGGGCAATGTAGCCAGCTCAAATGTATGGTTTTCATGGAGAGAGACCATTTTTTCATTCATAGCCTCTAACCATTTGTCCTTTTAAGCGCTACTTATGTCCTCATCAAAATCTTCTGGTTCTCCAGCATCAGTGAGGAGGACAAACTCACTTGCTGGAAGGCGGACGGACGTCTCTCCCTGGACGACTGTCTCACAGGAGCTACCACGGCCTGATGAGGTTCCAAATCTTAAACCTGATCCCGAGGCGCTGGAATTGCCTGATCCTGGTTGGCATCCACTCTTAATCCGCTGACGTCGGACACAAGAGGCACTGGACGGATAACATTATCAACAACTCTGTTCGTCCGGGAAGTAGTGGGATGAGACTTTTGCTCCTTCCCAATGTCCTCGATGGTCTCGTTCTCAACGAAGGCCACGTCTTGGGAACAAACCAGCTTCTTTTCCTTTGGGTCATAGAACTTATACCCAAGTTCATCCTCGCCATAGCCCAGAAAGACACATTCCTTTATCTTTGGCTCCAGTTTGGTCATGTCATCTCTCGGAACATAAACAACGGCTTTGCAGTCGAAAGTTTGAAGATGGCTATACGCTGGCTCCCTCTCGGTCCAAATCTACTCTGAAACTTCCCCGTCCAGAGGCTTACTGGGCGACCAATTGCTCAAGTGGGTGGCTGCCTTCAAGGCCTCAGCCCAAAAAGATCCCGAAAGCCTGGCCTCGGATAGCATGCACCTGACTCTTTCTATAAGAGTACGATTCATCCTTTCGGCCACGCCATTCAATTGTGGCATCTTGGGTGGAGTTTTCTGATGTCTGATGCCGCAAACTCTGCAATAGGCATCAAACGTCCCAATGTACTCCCCACCGTTGTCACTTCGAACGGCCTTCAGCCTCCGAGGACATAGAACTGCTCAAAGGTTTCCACAACCTGGTCCTTAGTCTTCAACGGGAACACCCATAGTTTTCTCAAGTAATCGTCAATGAAGGGCACAAAGTATTGTGCTCCTCCAAAAGACTTCTCCGGAATGAGACCACACACGTCCGTGTGGACAAGCTCTAGGACCTCAGATCTCCTGGAAGATACGTCTCCTAAAAAAGAGACTCTCCGTTGCTTCCCCACCATGTAGTGAGGGCAAGTCCTCGGCATGTCTCCATCCATTTCTGGGATAAGACCCTTCTTGGCCAAATGACTCATACCACGCTCACTCATGTGTCCGAGTCTTTTGTACCACAGGCTCGAGGATTCCACACTTTCCGTAGCTTTCACCTCTGCTACCTCGGCCTGGGCTTTCACTGAGTAAAGGCCTGAAGCCTTAACTCCTCGGGAAACCACCATAGAACCCTTCTTCAACTTGAAACTGCCGTCACAAAAGACGCTGCAATAGCCATCATCATCAAGTTGTCAAGCTGAAATGATATTCATACGAATATCGGAGACTTGTCGGACGTCTCTAAAAATTAGTCGGGCTCCAGTGTTTGTCAGCAAGGAGACGTCCCCTCGTCTAATGATCTCGGACGTCTCCATGTTGCCCATTTTTAACACTCCTGGAGCACATTGAGTGTAAGCGGAGAACAATTATCTCTGGAAGTGACGTGGATAGATGCGCCAAAATTCACCACCCAGTGAGAGGCTTGCTCGACCACGCTTACGGAGTCTTCAGACTCGCAAGCCAGAAGGAGGTCACCTCCTGTGACAACAGAGACCGAGGACTCTTCC
>JAOVVI020018705.1:0-10293 GCA_028571085.2 Nepenthes alata
ATTAGAACATCATTTGTATAATTTTGAATTAATTTAGAAATATCTATATAAAAATTAAGAAAAAAATTAATTTTTAGAATCAGGGTAAGTGCATAAAGAATGCTTGACTCACGATCCTGTGTGTCCAAGGTAGAAGCCATATGTTTCATGTGCGCTTCTGTGATACTCATTCGCATTAAAGGCTAATTGGTGTATCCGTGTGACACATGTATATTTTGGGTAGATTGAGTGGTATTTGATTTATAGTATTTATATGCTGTTTGGATGGAATATTGGCACTTAAACTGCATTTGATACAATACTTGTGTGCTGTTTAGGCAATTTGGGGGGTGCTTGATTCATGTCTATTTGGCACTCATACGTCAATTGATTAGATAAGACAGCACGTGCACTATTTGGCCATTTTGTAGTTAAAAAGGAGAAAGAAGAGAGAGAGGGAGAAGAGAAAAGGAAGAAGAAGAGGAGAGAGAAAGAGGATTTAGGTTCTTTGTCTCGTCAAATTTACTAGATTAGATGATTAAAGTAAATATTTTTAAACCCAATATTTAGTTTATTTCATAGTCCCTCGAGTTTGCTTATATTTTGTTTTGTTGTACGTACATGTTACATATTATCATTTCACTTTGAATATTGTCGTATGTATGTGAATTTCACCAATGATTTTAAAATTTTATTTGATTTTGTTGAACGATTTTGAGATTGTTTATTTTTCATTGAATAAATGAATATTTTGAGATTATATATTTATATATAAAAATAATTAAGAAAAAAAGTCATGAACCTGTTCATTTGGGTCTTACATATAATAGTCCATGTATGTATTACAGATCGGACTCAATTTTAGTATTTGATTTGATATTTATATTTTTTTAATAAGGTAAAAGTTTTATACTTTTCATATAGAGAGGAAACGTTTTAAGCTTTTTGTTATATAATCCACTATTTGTTTTTTAAGTACTATTATAAGTGTAATGGAACGGGTTATAATCCATTTATGACTTCCATCATTGTTAGTATTAAGTGTGACGGACCAAAACTCTACTAGGTTATCCCACTCGTCCGTCCATAACACAAGATAATGAGTAATGAGACGAATATGAATAATTATACATAATTTAAATATAATAGCGTACATAGAATACAAATGGCTGGACTCTTTAAGTCGGCCACAACTTGGCCGACCAAGATTCTCGATCGATCTTATCTAGGTCGGTCAGCTACAGGAAGGAGTTTTTAACAAGTGAGATGCCATTAGGAATCAAAATCACTCAAACTATAAAATTCAGCGGAAGTACATAATTATCCATTGATACAACGGAATCATTATACAAGTCCCCAAGATGACCAAAAATACATCAAGTCGGCCAAAAACTGTTACATGAATTCAGATTGGTCTTCCTTCTTAGGTAGTCCGTCTGACTCTATTCTTTCTCGCCTGGCATAAATTCTTACTTGTTTGAAGGTAAGAAAATAGTTAGGAGTGAGCTGATTACTCAACAATGTATAAATAAATAAAAACATGTATAATTATAACTTCGAAACAAAATAAAAAGGGACGGAGTGAGTGCATTATGTATACAGAAACATAAAACATGGACCAAAGATGAATTCATGAGAACGAGTTTCTAAATCGAACTTAAGTCCAAAGCCAATTTTCCTCCTTCAAAATTGGTTACATTTTAGCTTATATCTACTCGGCTATTATGGATTGAAAATGGCTACATTTTAGGCCCACAATTATTTGGTCATCATAGATAAATAATGACTTTATTTTTGGCCTACAACTACTCGACTATCATATGTTAAAAACGGTTATATTTTAGGCATGTAATTACTTGGGTATCAAATATTAAAATCTAATTTTCTTAAATCTTGAGTTCAAATGATAGAAATTCTTGAAGAGCAGATCTTACTTTTATAAACGGTAAACAAATATGCAAATGGATGGGATAAATAAACTGATATGGGTTGATAATAATTAAACAAACAGATAACTTGTCCATGCCCCATGACTTAAACAGAAGGGACATTAATAATTTTCCAAGTATGAACAGTGAGACATAATTTCATGTGTAAAACATAATATATGTGCTGAACATGAAATATTTTCATAAAATATGAGAAAGAAATTATCATGACATGTAGTACGTAGAAATATAACGAAGAATGCATTTGAACAATAATATCCAAAGGATTTGAGTAAGAATCAACAATAGCCATAGATAAGCATATGGTACACTTGCTTGATCCATGAATCCCTTACTCAAATCTGGCCTAAGACTTTTCTCTTCTTTTTGTCTCCTTTTTCTCATTCGTGGTTCTCTCAAGTTTTTTCACTCATTTTCTAACCCCCAAGTCCAGTATTTATAGACAATGGGGTTGGTGGGAGTAGATGAGGGTAGGTCATCTACTTAATATTTCTTTTCCCACTCTATTTTTCATTTCTAGAAGGTTAGCAGAGTAGGTGGGAGTTGCTTAAATGTCTTTCTAACTCTCACTCTCATTATGGAAGTCCTTGGTCTCTATGAGTTTTCGGTCTCATTTTCAAATAACCTTGGTCTCTATCTAACGACTTTGGTTGTTATTGTCCCTATATAGACCATGATTTTATGGTTATCCTGGTCAACTATTATAGTTTTGGTCAACTTCTCTTAGTAGGACAACTTATTGTGGCCGGTCAACAATTCAATCCGACCGGTCAACAGTTTTTAACCGGCCGTCTACTTCTTTGGTCATTTTGCTATTAAAGTTGGTCAACTACACGCCAAATTTTGTCAACGTTTACCTCATTACCTCGGCTGATTTCCGTTAAGACGGTCAACTATGCTTACGAGTTAACTTTTCTAGCTGGTCAAATCACCAAACCGGTCAACAATTCATTCTTGCCATCAATCTACTGCGGTCTACAATCTAGTCCAATCGTTTATCTAATCTAATGAATTATCTTAACCGGTCCTTTTTCTAATACGGACAACCATCTATTTCGGTCAACTGATCAATCCGGTCAACTGATCAATCCAGTCAACGATAAAATCTGGTCAACAACGATATCTTGCCGGTCAACAATTCTTGATCGGTCGGTCATCATTTCTCAATTGGCAGCCTATCTATCTATACCGATTTCCCTATTAAAACCGCGGAAGACCAAATCCTATGAACCCAATCCTTACAATAAGGAATTAAACGAAAGAATAAATCCAAACCTTTAAATATATTTTAAAATATTTGAGGATTGTACCTATTTTCACGAGTAGTAAAAAAGTGACATTTGACCTCATTTATAGGGAATAATGTATAGACAGCTCACTTATAGATCTAAACAATAGTATTTTAACCTAATACTATTGAAAGTATATGTAACCCTTTCTCAAAATTATTCTCTTGATCTTTTTTCTCAAATTATAGTATATTTTGATTTTTTAAGATATTTACTTGCATATTACTTGTTATTACGAAATATTTGGCTTTTGAATAATGATAGTCTTGGATACGTTGTTTGGATTTATTCAACTTTACATAATTAAACTTTTAAAATATTTTGATTAGTTTTTAAACTTTTGAGCCTTAATTTTTTTGATATTTATATATGGACTATAAATTTTAATGTACGATATCATATTATGATATTTAACATATTTAGGCATTTGAAATAATGAAATTTTGAGCGCATTTACTGTTTTTTGTTCCTTCATTCTTTTTTATATTAGACAAACATGTTTTATTGGTATATATGTTTTGATACTTATTAAATTTTAGACATATATTTTGTTTAACTTTTCGACCCTTTGAGATTTGGGGTCCCTTGGTTTTACTCGTAGGACTTAGATAAAGGAGTTAGAAGGTTTTTGTTATTTATTTTATTATCCGGATAAGTATTACATTTCTTTGTGGATTATATTGGAATTTTATTAAGTTTTTTTAGTTATAGTTTGTATTGTTGAGAAACTTTCTTTATTAGCATGGATATTTATATAGATTTTACATCATTATTGATGAATACTCGATAATTTTTTTTTTCTTATGGATAAATTTGGTACGGGTAGTTCATTAAATTAATATGTTTGAGTATTGAACATGGTATTTTGATTGGCCTTGTACGTGCTATTGAACGTGTTGACTATTATACTGTATTGATCTTTGGGTTCATTATACTTGAGCTGGCCTTAGGTGCTATATTTGGGTATTGTTCTTTTATGGGGAAAGAGAAAATTTTATTCTAGTTTATTTGATATTAGTCATTATCTGCTTTTGAGCTGGGGATGTGACAGGAGTTTCTAAAATATGTGTTGATTTTGACACAAGTCAATAGCAAATTTAAATTTTTTATTTGGAGGCAGGTCAAGAATTTCTTATGGAAAGAAATCTTTAAATTTTCTGACCATTAGAATTTTATTGATAGGCACGTTATGTGTAAGATCTGAATTTTTATAATTATATTCGTTATCATTAATTTAATTAATATAATTAATATTAATATTAAAAAATATAAAAAGTTAGGTCAAATAGTTAAATTTGGACATACATGACTCGTGTGCCTAACGTAGGCCTAAGGCATGCTCGATGCACAAAAAACAATACCTATGCCGCTAAAATATGCTCGAATGACGCTAAAACTCGAATTCTAGAAAGTTCTTGCCCGAGAGGCACTCGAGGTATGCTTGAGCGTGAATTCTAGAAGGGTCACACTTGAACAGTGCTCGAGCTTCAATTTCTAAATTGCAACACCGGATGAATGCTCGATCCATTCTTGAGCATGAGTTGGATATAAAATCACGTTAGGGTTAGCTTTCGACATTTTTGTGCAAAAGAGAGGGAGCTCGACGGAAGAAAAGAGAGAGAAAATCGGAGAGAAGAGGAAAACGGATCTAGTAGCTCAAATCCGGTCAATTAAAGTTAGAATTTGGGTAAATTAGGTCAATGTAAGTGTACCATAAGTATCCTTTTTCTTTGGTTGTTGAAATTTGCTGATTTATTTAAGTATTCTTGTCCTAATATTTGTTTCCGCTATGATTTTAATATTAATTTTGTGTATATGTCGTTTTCTCATGACTTTGTGAAAAAATTTATTGTGTAAATATCTATATCATGTTATATGTATTATATTTTAATTTCTTTTATGTTTGAAAACATGATATTTTATTCCATACTTGTCTGGACTTTAAATCCAATACCCATGTATGCCTATAAATTTTTGATTTTAAGTTATTACTTGTAACTTTACAATTATATTAAGAATTGATGAATCATTTTGTAAAATGGTAAGAACTAAGAATTAAGAGGTAAAGTATAATATTTTTCTTAAGTTAAAGACTGGACTATGGTATTATTTCAGCAGGTGGTATATTATAAGATGTATTAATATATTATTGTAAAAAATTAATATTTAAACCTATAAAACCATGGGTTAAGAAGCGACATCGTGCTCTATCTATAGGGTTATATGTAGATAGCCCACATCTAAATTTTAAATAAGAGTATATAGCCTTTGATTATATAAAAATATACACAATTCAGGTTTCTATTTATTACTCATTTAGATGCTGAGGCCTACAAGTATTGACCCCTAAAAAAGTAAGATTTAAGCATATTTTTTATGGCTAAGGCTAAGAAAGAATAGGATAAAAAAAATTTGAAAATACTTCACAAATTTTTTTCTACCCATGTTTTATATCATTATATCCTTTTATGAATTTTATTTTCTCTGATATATTTTTAAGTATAAAGTATTTTTGTTTGTTGATGTGTATTGTATATTGTTATGTATTTGGTCTACTATTTACTATTTTACTAACTTCTCAGAAGAGTTGTACAAATTTTTGCCAGATGAATAGGAGTGAAAACCAAAGTGATTAGTTTTACTTTTGTAGATATGTTATGTTGATTTATGTTTCTAAACAATATTTAGGGTACTTAGATATTGTAACTTAGTTTAATGTAAATTGTGGATGAAGGATTGTGAGTTGTAAGATATTGTAAGCTTTTGGACCATATTTAGATGTCTAAAATGATATTTTGTGGCTTTTAGCATTAACAGGTTGTGTTGGTTTTTTATTATTTTCGCAAGTTGTTAGATAATTGATGGCATTTGAATAAGCATCTTTTCTTAACAAGTCTAACATCATATGATTTTCGGGTCGGTGTCGGAGTCATAGATGACATGCAATGTATTTTGATCATGTATATAATGTTGTATTGTTTATGTAGAGTCGATTGTGACATCAACGTGAACAATTCATATCTAATTGGTCAATTGATTAATTTATCGGTTAAATTGAGAATTAAAAGATAATTAATTATGATTATGGTTAATAACAGGTTTTAGGACGTTGTTCGTCAAATTATGACTTCCAGTAGTGGTAACATAAGCAAGATAATTATGATGCACATCTTGTATCAAATGGCAAGTAGGCAAAGTAGAAATAAGACATGCCAACTCGTTTGTGATATTTCGTTGAAACTCAAAAGGATCGTAACCTGGAATATAAAACTTAACTTTTTTATTAAAGTAGTCGATACACATGTGATAGCACACTAACCTATCCATTCCCAAAATAATATTGAACTCTTACATCTCCAATAAAAGCAAGTTAACAAGTAATTCAAACCTACTAACCCAAATAGTGCATTAAGAATATATAATATCCGTTACTAAAGACTTGCTTAGCGATGTGAGTAACACTAATGCATATTTCAAAATTTCAGCAAATCAATGCAATTTATGAACAAATCTAAGGGCCATAAAAGAATGTGTTATCCTTGGATCAACCAATGAATTTTCCATGCTTCAAAAATTAGTATATTACTTTTAACTTTCAATGGATTGGCATGAGCATCCCTTGTTTTCATTGCAAAAGTCCTCCTTGAAATAGTGGGCTTTAAATCTACGTGCCTCGATGAAATAGGATACTCCTACACCATGTGACCAACTTGATTATAATTAAAACAAGCACAGAGCTTTTTTTTGCACGGTCGCCCACAATAATATTTTCTACAATGGTCACATATTGACCTCAAATGTCATGGTTTTGTCGAAAACAATCAAACTCCAACAGATTTTTCTTTATCATGTGACTTTGATTTCAAATGGAATCTTCTTGACCACAAACGTCGATATCCACTTTTGGCATTCTTTTTCTTAAAAAACATTTACTCTATCTTGCTCATTCTTGATGAGCAAGGCTCGATCAAGGGCTTCTCCTTATGTCTTCGATGGTAAGGGCACCAGCTTTCGTTGAATAGCGCTTTGTAATCCCTAAAGGGATTTCCTCTCCCACCAAGCTTTGTCCACAACTACATGCACTACAAAACAAACTAATTCAGTAAATTTGGGGTCGTGCCCTATCATTGAACGATTTTCCTACCTAAGTCAAGCAAACTCGTCATTCTTTTACTCACGAACACTTGTAGACAGGTATTTCTCCTAAAAGGCCTCTAAAAACATGTCTTATGAAATCTCCACATTCTCAAGTCTAAAATTTTCTTTCGCATGGCCCACTAGTGGTTGGTCTCTCCATTCAACGTGCAAGCCATCAACTTGACTTTCTTATTTTTTTAGGCAATTAATTATCTCAAACAGCTTCTCCACTTGACAAATCTATATCTCCACTTTGATCAGATTTGGATCATCTAAGAATGTAGGAACTTTTTTGTTGGTAAAACAATCCAAAGTCATCATATTATGTCCCAAATTACCACCTCCTTGATTTCCCACAAGCTATGCATCCAGCTGTTTGACCATGTAATCTATAATGTCCATCATTCTAGCTATTGTAGCCAAATAGTCTTTTTCACAACTTGAATCAATACGTCTATCTTTTGTATCTTAGTGCCTATCATACAATAAATTTTAATATTTATTTTTTGAAATTATTTTAAATACCTTCCTTATGACTTTTTTGATACAATTTCCTATCATAATACCAATATAAGTTGGTAATAAATTAAATATAAAACTTAATCAAAATAGTTGAGACCCAATAACAAAAAAGGGATGGACATTACATTTTAACGCCATAAGATGTATAATTAAACATAAATTATAGCGATAATGGAACCGGCGAAACTATGCCCATTCGACCTTAAAATAACATTATATCTGTTTAATTCATAAATATGTGTAGAAAAAAATATTTAACAAAAATACCTAATATACAATAGCAAGAAGAATACATAAATTCACATAGAACACTGGCCCACCTATGTCTAAATTGGAAATTATAAGACTATGAATTCAATATAATACATAACATTTACACAATTCATAATACTACAAATACAAACTTAACAAAATACCTTTGATAATCTTTCATCCAAATCCTATGAGAATCTACTGTCCGTTAATCTAGAAGGTTTTAAAAACATTTAAAAATGTTAACCTAACGCTCAGCAATTCATATACATAATGTACAAATATGTGTAATCAAAACAAATGGTAGGACAACAAATTATAATTTTTACTAGAAAGTCTAATTTCTGTTAAATAAATTCCAAATCATGACTTTATATAAATTGTTCAATATCTATGTGAATATCTAAAACACACAAATAGTATGACAAAAATTAGAGGACCAAAACATAAATGTGTCTCTGAAACATAAAATCTGAAGAATTATATTGAAAACGTGTGAAAATTTAAGAAGACAAAGACATGTAAAAATATAAGAATCAAGCATAGGTTACTTACACACCGATTAATTAAAATGACAACTTTGAAGAATGAATTACTCTTATTTTTGATAATACTATTATTCAAGATCCATAGATAGGGTATATATATTACTTTATAGACAAGATCAAATACTATTTTTCTCATCTTAAATGATCGATATGTCCTTGAAGTGTACCTAATATGTTAAAACATATATGAATATAAATCATCAACTCTCTTATAATGATTGTTATTTGTCAAATAGAGAAATTCATAATAAATATACAAATTTTTTTCAAATATGAGAAAAATACAAATTCAATCCATATTATAAAATAAAATTCTTGTCAAATACTTATATGAAGATAGTAAGGTCAAATATTCATATATTTCATAATTTTCTTCACAATATCTTGATATAAGAATACAGTTTTTTAGAGTATTAAAATATTTGATAAAAAGAAATAAAATCTTTAAATATTTAGTAAAATTCGGCATAATTTTAAAATGTTCGGTGAAAAAAAAAACATATATATATATTACCGATTGCTTTTGTGTGAGTTATCTTCAGCTAACCCTCATTTAGTTATTGCTAAGTCTTCCTATCTAAGCCTTGCCCTGGCTTAATATCCCATGTGTGCTCCTTTCGTTGCTTCCTTCGTAGATCAACACTTATGCTTCATTTCTGCTTCATCCAATCCCATTCCGAGGGTTCGTCCAGCCGAATCTGACGGCTTCTAACCCCTTTGACATTTCTTCTGCGGATTCCTATTTCCAATTGGATGGACCAGAATAACCGACATGGACAATAACAAAGAAATGGGAAGAAGAATCACAGCTTCAACTGGAATTATTCCATGACTAAAAGGCTATATATATATATATATGTAACAATATTTAAAAAATAGATGAAAATGATTATTTACATGTATATTTAAATAAGAATTGAAAATAAAATCTAAAGTTTTGCATAATAGACCAAAGAATAATGTTAAATATACTTACCATAAATCTCATATTTATTAGATTTGATATAAAATAGCTCTAAAACCCATTTCATTTTGCTTCTCTCTCTTATTGTTTATTGTCTTTTATCATTTTTCTTTCTGTTCTCTCCATTTTTTTCACGAGAATGACCAAAATCGTGTTAGCGCGAAACTTGCGGAAGTCATGGTGACCGAGCGGACAAAGGTCTCGGACAGCAACACAGGGAGAAGCTCTCGGACGGACAAGACAACAACAATAGAAACCGAGAAAATACAAAGAGATTTTGGTATGGAAGTACACTCCTTCAATCAAGGAAAAAACCATCGAAAATACACTATAAAAGATTATTACAATCGTTAGCTACACAAGCTCAAACGAAAGAAAAAGAATCTCAAGTGTACTGCCTCTCACTACAAGTATTTCTCTCTCTACAACAAAGCTTGCCCACACAGCTCTCTCTCAAGGCTCTCTCCTTTACAGTTTTTCCGCGCTTGTAAAGAACCAAGGGCCCAAGCTCTGTATATATATATACACGAGGTGCCAGCCTGGCTGCCAGCCAGGATGCCTGCCACCCTACTGTCCGCAGGGTGGTGGGAATATGCCGCAGGACTGTCATGTCAGGCGCAGGCCTGGCGTGTCAGATGACAGTCCTGACACCT
>JAOVVI020018706.1:0-10293 GCA_028571085.2 Nepenthes alata
TATTTAAATTAACTTGTTTTGGCCGAATTCATGACATCAACTCTGGTAAGCTACAGTGCCTACAGCCCTATAACGTCTCATCTAATCTTAGTGAAAGGCGACCAGACCCGTACCGGCCACGCCCAACGACGGTACCCACGCCACCGCAAGATAACAACTGACACTGTTGGCTACCACCAGCACTGAGCGGCCGACAAACCCGGGTAGGACACCTATCACATGTTCCCGTGCTTAAAGCCTCCTCCACGGAGCTTTACAAATACCTTCTCCCACACTAGGAGAAAGGGGAATCGAATCATCCAAGTTCACTCGAGGCGTCTTAAGGCTATCTCAAGCTAAGTTTCAAATAAAAAATACAAAAAGAAAGAACCAGCTCTCTTCATTCCAAAACCATTGCTCTCATCTGGTGACCTTTGTGAGCCACTCTCTGGAGTGCACAAAAGGAGCTCAAGCCTCCTCTAATCCCACTTGCACCCCTAGCATACATGCATCTGTGCATTCCATATCACATTTACATTTATACTTGCATTTCTCTATTCTCTTGGAAAGATTACTGGCTTGAGTGTCGGAGGATATTTCGAAGAGTAAGTTCTGCCAATCCTTTAACCTCTTATTAACTGTTTGTGGTATACATGACTCAAGTTGAGAGACGTAGAGGTCGGACCCGTTTGAACTCAACCTGATGTGAGAAATCGGAAGGCTCCCTAATTTATATGGTTACCCGAACCTGATAACGCATCACCCTTCATGTCCTAAGGTTTTTTTTTAAAAAAATAAGGTTTGAGGCTTGCCATGAGGCAACTTCCTAGAAATTTCTTGGTCACTTTCCTTCTTAAGAGTAATGGATGATTAATGCCGTTTTCATTCAAGGCAATTCTTTTTCTACAAGATTATTGCCCTTTTTGTTAGGAAACCTAGGCCTGTCGCGGGAAGATTTTTGTTCCAAACCTTTACTTCTACTCTCTTTTGAAGAATAAACCGTGCCTTAACTATCACAAGAATAGCAATCAAAGACAAAAAATTAGAAAATGGTGTTTTCTAAATATAAGAATTTCAAAGAAATAATAAACTTTTTTTTAAAGGTTCCAAATGAAACAAAAATAAAAGAAAAAAAGTATTCTCAACTAACTTTATTTATACCATTTATAAAAAAACTATAAAATGTAAATTCAATTCTAATATTTGGATTAATAGAAAATTCAAGTGGAATTAAAAAAAGAAAAAGATTCTACATAATCTAACGAAGTAGTTAATTCTTTAGAAGTAACTTCCCAATTGATATCAAGAACGGCACTTGAGTGCTTGTTAAGCGTGCATTTTACACGAGCCCACTACAATTGATACATGAGCACCTTCTCGGGTGCACATTAGGCACTGAGTAATCTGGAAAACCCACTTGTCCACCCCTCGCACGCTCCTCAGGCTGCCCCATTCTGGAATTGGCGCATATGTGTACAACAGACACCTGTCATGCACCATTATGAATTTTCTCATGTTAGTTCAAAATGCCTGTATTTTTGTACATGCAACCGAATGATATATCAAATAGATATGGAACATATACGAGAGTGATTCATAACTTAACAATTTTTTTCTCATGACCTTATGGGAGCCATTATCATCCTGGCTATAGTTCAACAAATTTTAAACTTTTCCTTTTACATCGCTTTGATCATCATATCTAATCCATTCTCATCAGTTTTAACCTTATCAAGTGTTAGTAACTCCGAGTCAATGATATTTCACACCCAATGATATTTTATATCAATACACTTCGATCGAAAATGAAATGACGAGTTTCTACAAAGGTAAATAGTGCTTTGATTATTACAAAGTAGCACATATCATTCTTACTTGAAGCTGAGTTTCTCGATGAACTTTTTCATCCACTGTATTTCATTACTTGCCTCAGTAACAACAATGAATTCCACCTCGGTGAAAGAGAAAGTAACACATTTTTACAATTTAGATTATCAAGAAATAGATCCTCCCACAAATATAACTAGATATCCTGAGGTTAACTTCCACGAGTCGATATCGCCCGCCATGTCTATATTGATGTACCCAACTATAAGCGGTTTGTCATTTATGAAATACAAGTATAATTTAAAAGTTTTTCGAAGATACCTCAATAAATACTTTTCCATGAACCAATGCTCTTTCTGAGGATTTGAAAGAACATGGCTAACCATTCTAACCATATGAGTAATATCTGATCTTGTACATACCATTATGTACATCAATCTACTCATGGCAGAAAAGTAAGGGATGCTTCTCATACTTTCCTTTTCTTCATCTTTAGAGAGGCATTGCCAGCTGCTTAACTTGAAATGATTGACCAACGTAGAGTACTCACCAACTTGAACTTCTCCATATTGAAACATTGAGACATCCTCTCAACTAGCTTTCTTAAGATATCCACAATTTCTTTGCTTTTCGATCATGAACTATTCTTATACCAAGAATTTACGTCACGGGCCCCGAATCTTTCACAGCGAAGGATTTCCCAAGTTACAATTTCAATTTGGTGATCTGAGAGGTAATTCGGCCCACTATAAGTTTATCATCCATGTAGAGTAGGAGAATAACAAAATCGTATTCTAAAAACTTTTTAAAAAGGCACAGTGGTATGAATTAGTCTTTTGGTAGTCTTGACTCATCATAACATACTCAAATTTCTTGTACCACTATATTATGGCACTTTAGCCCGTAGAGGTTTTTCATTATATGTCATATAAGACGCTGCTTCCCCTTAACTCGAAATCCCTCCAACTATTCCATATATATCTCCTCCTCAAGGTCACCGTGAAAAAACGTCTTCCGCACATCTAGTTGTTCCACTTCAAGATCAAGAACCGCGATCAGTCCAAGAACTACACGAATTGAAGATATCTTCATAACAGGTGAAAAAAATTTCCTAAAATTGATGCCCTTCCACTGATTGAACTCTTTCATAATCAATCTCACTTTGTACCTTGGTTGTGAACTATTCTCATCAGCTTTTAATCGGAAGATCCACTTGTTCTTAAAAGCTCGTTTGCGCTTTGGCAACTTGGTCAACTTAAACGTGTGTTCTCTTACAGCAATTTCATTTCTTCTTGCATACTTCCATCCACTCCGGATTATTCTAATCCTCCATTGCTTCATTGAAATTTTTGGGTTCTCCATCATCGGTAAGCAGCACATACTTATTAGCCAATTGGAGAATAGATGACCTTTGCTCTCTTATGGATCATCGGAGTGGGATGATCTCTCTGGATCCAGAATCATCATGAGGAACGTCATCCTCATTTGCATTGTCCACCCGATCGAGCATAGGAATCCCACAATTTTCCCCTTTAATGTCATCTAAATCACTGTCTTCATCATGATTTGGCACCACTATCAAGAATTTAAGATTCATATCACACAGTCGATCATTATCATTACTAGAAATGACTTTTTTCACTTTGCTGATATTTTGAGTCGTATCATCCTTGACAAATGCCATATCCCTCTATCGGACAAGTTTCTTTTCTATCGAATCATGAAACCAATAGCCTAACTCATCGTCCTCGTAACTAAAAAAATGCATTGTCTTTTCTTCGATTCTAGCTTGGACCTCTCATCCTTCATAATATGAAAAAAGTAGTTACACCCAAACACGTGCAAGTGGTTGTAGGACACCTCCTTTTCAGACCACACATTTTCTTGTACTTCTCCATTCAGTGAGCCACTAGGTGATAAGTTGATCAAGTGTGCCACAACATTTAAGGCTTCCCCTAAAACAAACTAGGTAGCTTCGCCTCCGAAAGTATACAGTGAACTCTCTCTGTTAGCGTCTTATGCATTATTTTAGCCACATCATTTGTCTTTGATGGAGTCCTTTGGTGTCAAATGTTGTGGGTTCAACAATACATGTCAAATGCTCCAATATACTCCATCATTATCACTTTTGATGTACTTTAACTTCTTTCCAATTTGTCTATCCACTAAAGCATGGAATTATATGAAGATATTAAAGGCTTGATCCTTCAACTTCAATGGATATACCCATAATTTTTTCGAACAATCATCAATAAACATGATGAAATAGAGTGTTCTCCCGAATATCTTCACCTTAAAAGGGCCACATATATCAATGTGGACCAACTTAAGAAGATCTTGCTTTCTCGTGGATGAGTTTCCATGGAAAGAAACTCTCTGTTGATTTCCCGCCATGAAGTAAAGACAAATCTTCAACTTAGCTTCCTTGACGCTTCGAACAATCATCAATAAATGTGATAAAATAGAATATTTCTCTAAGTATTTTCACCTTAAAAGGGCCACATATATCAATATGGACCAATTCAAGAAGATCTGACTTTCTCGTTGACAAGTTTTCATGGAACAAAACTCTTCATTGTCCCCACCATGCAGTGAGGACAAATCTTCAACTTGGCTTCCTTCACGCTTCAAGGAAAATTCTTCTAAACTAAACAGTTCAACTCCTTTTAGCTTATGTGGCTTAATCATTGGTGCCATAGATCCAAAGATTCCTTGCTTCTTGCTACATGTACATCTTCAACTTAAATTTTTTCACTTCTGCCAAAGGTAGGCAATGTGCCATGATTGCTTCTCCTCCCTTCAGTTGGAAGTGAACTGCGACAGAAAGCAGTCGGCAAGCTCTCGGAGTGACCAAATTGAGTTTGGTTGAAGGTTGTAAAACCAGATACGAGTGTCCTCTTTGAGGGTTAGAGGGAAGCATTGGCACATTGCTTAGTCATCGAGGCTCTGGAAGCCTAATAGGATGTGGAAGTAGTTCAAATGGTCCATTAGATCCAAACTTTCATCGTAGGGCTCTAGGGCTGGCATTTTGAATTTGTAGGGGAGCTGCTACATCTGTATCACTTTTGCGATAGGCAACCTCCTCAAGTTAGTGGCAAGTCATTCAACGCTCCCTTTGAACACGTGCTTCTCGACTTTCTTCACTATCTTTTCTAGTCCAGAGGAGGACACAATCCTCTTGGTATTGAGAAAGGTCTTTAACTTCAAATGATTTGGAGAGACATGAGGGGCTGGGCGGCTACCGACCCTCGGTGGATGCATTCTGCAAGAGGCTTCTCGAGTTGGGGACCTTCTATCGTTATGGGAGTAGCATGGGTTCCACTACTTTGAGTTGTCCTCCCGTGCTCCGTAACTTAGTCAGCCCTCTAGGCATGATGGGGCCTTGTTGCTCGAGGCCACTTAGACCTTGAGGTCATCAAGCCCGTGGGTCTCCTTGGCCGGGCACTCTTCTCCCTATTCCTCCGCTTGGGTGCCGTAGTTCGAGAGGTGAAGGAGGGAGCCCCTAGCTGATGTTCGTCAAGGCGCGTGCAGATGGTCTAAAGTACTTTAGATATATCTTCCACTTGAGTTATAAGGGCATGCATGCCAAGGTCTGGATGCTCGTCTACACGGCTACCCGCTGAGGGGTCTTTCCACGTGAGCTGGCTTCCCTGACAGGCGCGCTAGTTTGAGTTTGAGTGTTAACCATAGTATTTTTCCAAAGAGATGTGATGGTTTGACTTTTAGTTTTCTTTTCACAGATGGCGTCAATGATACATCCTTGGATCTAGGTTATTGTATTGATTAGGGAGCCACTTGATCTTTACAATGGATCGAATTAAAGTGGATTAAGTCTCTATCTCTACTAACCAAAATCTTACGCAATACAACAAACAAATAAAAGGTCAAAAGATTGACAGGACTCTCTCTTTGATATATCTTTCGACGCTCAAATCAGTCATCTTTCACAACGAAGGTGTAAAAGATAGAGAATTTGAAGGATGCTAATGCCCAGATGAGAGGATTGAGTGTTGGTTAGAGGACGGTACTCCGGTGAGTGCACTTGTCGAGGAGTGGCATTCGGAAAGGTGCACTCCATAGGGAGTAGCTCACTAAAAATGTATTCGAAGGGAGCGGCTTCTAGAATTCTTAGGATAAGCGGACGCCGAAAGGCTATGAGATCCTTTTGACGAATACAACTTGACTATTTTAAGGCTCAATCGCTAGGAGTGACTTCATCGGTGCCCCCCTTTTCACTAAGATGAAGGGGTATTTGTAACATTTGGAGTCAGTTTAGCTTTTATTGGGCCTTATGACTAATGACAGCTGCCCGTTGTGCTACCCTGGGGATCGCGGAAGCTGATTATGGCAACTGTAGCTGGTTAGGCTAATTCCTTACTTTCTTGATGAGATTTTGGAGGATTCCGTTATGGCAGTTGCCTTTGGGAGGGATCCATTGAGCCGTTATTGCCATTTTGGTGGTAATTGCAGGATTGTGGTCATCATTTCAGGAATATTTGCTAGGTTGTTGCACTAATTATGGCAATCATCTCCTGCCTATGCGCGCTGCTCTGTACAGGTTGTCGACCGTTGAGTTGGAAGGGCCGCCACGACTTTTAACCCTAATTATCCATTTCCCGTTGGATAGTCTCGAGTTGACCCGATGGGACCGACTGGCTTGCCGCTCAGATCCTAGACCCAAGAAGACGTACCATGGGCTCTTCCTTCATTGATGGGCTCAGTTCTCAGGTGGGCTCCTGATCGTACCCATCAACTTGGATTTTATTGAATTCAAACACAAACAAGAACACCATGGATTCCACTCAATTCGAGTATTAACAATAATATCATGAATTTTACTAAATCCAAATCTCATGGATTCTTTGAATCCAAATCTCAAGGATTCATTGAATCAACCTCACATGGATTCCTCAAATCCATCTCTTATGGATTCCTTGAGTTCAAATCTTAAAGATTTCTCAAAATAATCTCTTATGAGGTATCAACAATAATGAGAAATCACAAAAGTCTCAATGGATCATATTCTGCCATTGTATATTAATGGCAATCATATTTCATCCCGCATAGCCATGTACATTGGACAAGTATCTTGATACTTGTAAGCACTAGCAAGTGACTGCATCTAGCCCCTATGACATCTCCCTTGGAAGTCATACTCCACAAAGTACATTCCTACCGGACCTAGTATTAACCAATGTGATATCCTGGATATTACATCTACAATGAGAATAGGGATTTAAGTATCACTCTATACTAACCAATATATCTCATAAATATTATGATATAGAAATTAGTATCATAAGGTTATAAACCACATTAAAATTATATATGTTTTATATTCATCAAAATTATAGAATTTTCATATCATTTCTTCTATTTTAATCACAAGAATCAAAAGACATACTCATATAATCAAATATAACACAAATAAGCAAATCAGTCCTATAATCACATGAACACAGCCAGCACAGAATATCATCACCTAGAGAGGATAAGAGAAACACCAATGAATAAACTAAATACTCAACTCGTGGCACACCACTGGACTCACTACAGTCATCTATACTACACAAAACTCTAGAAACATTCACCAAATGTTACCAAAACATACAAGTTCACTATTTCTACCACAAAACCATAAATTGATAAAATGCAACCCATTTTTTCTACACAAACAAAATATCCAAAATTTTATTTTTGTCCAGAAAATCCATCTAGCACTTGACCGCACCTCTAGCGCCTATCAGATACCACTCCAAGAAAAGCCAAGATCCAACCTAATATAATCCATCAATAAGGTAATCTATCCTACTCTAATCCATCAATAAGGTGATAAAACTGATATCCAACCCAATATAATCCATAAGTAAGGTAAGTAAAGGTGGAAATCCTAGTTGCTCTTAGGGTTTAAGGGGTGGCCAATTTTTGCTTAATTTTCTCCTATAAATTAATTTGCCCACAATTTGTATAATAATCATTCAGAATCTTCCCTCAATACATTGCCACGGCCAAGCCAATAATTTCCCATGGGCCAAGAAAGTATGTATCTTGTAGCTAGGTTAAAGTGGCGGCTAGGTTTTCCAATAGTTTCTCTCCTAAATTCCAATTGATTTTGGATAATATTTCCTGGAATTTACGTAATACTACTACTTGCTTACCAACACATTGACAGTATTATATGATCCATGCCTCACCAAATACACACCCTAATCATCATATGGCTAAATCCCACGTTAGAAACTTAGGCAGAGTAATGTATGTTGCCAAAGAAGTTGATGCTCGTACAATCAAGTGCCTCCTTCCTTATTGATCTGCAAAATCTGCCCAGTCATGTTCCCTTTCCATGCCAAGCAATTACGTTAATTGTTCTCCATTTTAATGTTACCATATATTTTATTTTAATTGCTTGACAAAATTAGTCGATCCTTAAGTATAAACCGAGTAGATGGTGCCCATATCCAAAATTGTTTATGTTATTATCTTCTAGTTTATAGTCAAGAGGGTTACACAAATTTTCAATAATTTAATCGATCCAAATAAAGTATTAAGTCTAACTTAAGTCTAATACTAAGAAGGTTATTCCTAGGGTCGAATAATTAATCAAATCAAAAATTATAAGCTTACTTGAATGATCTACTAATTAAGCTAGCACAGTTAGTGTTGACAATAAATTTTAGGTCCAACTTCGGAATTCCACGCTCATTAGATCTAACTTAACTATTAGTTCACTTTTAATCTAATTTAAATAACTGTTGTTACTAAAATAATCATGCAAATAACACAATAATTATAATAAATTAATACTAGTTAAACCCTAAACATTTAGGATGTCACATGGCAACATTAACAAGTATGGAAGATAAAGTTGGAAGCTTTGAAAATCTACAAATCATAGATGACTCGATTTGAAAGTGTAACAGCTCACTTTTCAACACTTTAGTTTAAATAAATTTAAAGTCACAGACCAAATTAGAAGCCAAAAGATTTGTTTAATTCTTTGAAAACAAATGCTTTTTCAATATATCATTGACCCACAATGACGTGCCTCTCGTAACGCATTTAGACATGCTAACCCCTCATTTTTCAAAGTGGTACATTCAAATGAGAAAGGTGTGACCCAAAAGTATAAAAATCGTGATACATCATAACATTCATGTCCCCCAATTATTGCTTGACTAACAATCCAACCCAAAAGGGAGCAGTGGAAATCTAGTTAGCCCAAAATAACAAAATGGTGGCACCCCTAAAACTAAGACTTGACTTGTATAATAATTTTAAATGTGATAAAACATTTTTATTTTGATTTAAATTTTTTAATTTTAAGATAAGTTCTATTATAGATTTTGATTTATTAAAAGATCAAATTGTTAAAATCTTTATAAGTCAGATATTAATATTTGAGATTAATCCAATAACTAGCCAAGCATACGGTCAAGTCCCAAAGAAGTACCAACTGGAGTTATTAATTAATTGAAACCTTAAGTGACTAAGAATTTTTAGGGGAAACATATATAAGTCTAAACAAATGAATTAAATTAACAATCCAATTCAAATGCATGGGCCAAAAAAAAAAATTTATATTTTATTTACTTCTACTTAAGAAATTTATATAAGTTATATCTCAAGTCAGACACACCACTCAAGCTAAAAGGCTTAAGAAAATGAAAAAGGTAACATGAAAGAAATATTTAGTCAGCATCACATCCACTTTTGATAGTTTCTCTTATTGGAGGTAAGGGATAGATTAAGTGGCCACTCCTAACAACTGACAACATTAAAGAAGGGCTCAGTAGGCAATCCGAGCTGCCGGAAAAATATGACAATCTAGGCCACTACGCTATCTTTGGCTATCGTTTAACAACAATAATCTTGCATACATCTAAAAGAAGGAAATTAATGTGACTCCGTGTCTAAAATATATATATGTATATATAAAATAATCTTCATTATCAACACCCAACAAGCCACCTTAAAAAAATGGTCTTTGTTGAGGTTACTCCCGAGTGACATGTCCGCGGACTCCATTGAAGGAATGGACGAGGACTCTTTGAGGCGTCTTTGGGACGATGACTTTTTCAGGAGTATTTGGGACAATGACTCTTGCGTTGGTCATATCCGAGAACAGTGGACGAGGAGCCTAAGATTGTAGGAGTTGACTTTTCCTCGTAGGCCTGCTGTGGCCGCTTTTGCCGGTAGGTTGGTCACCTACCCTGATTGGAAGTTGCGGCGGCGATAACTTCCCAGGTGTCAGGCCTGTCATCTGGCACGCCAGGCATGCGCCTGCCATGATAGGCCTAGGAGCATGGTCCTGCCACCCTACGGCCAGTAGGGTGGCTGGCCGTCCCGGCTGGCACTGTGTATATATATATATAGCTTGGGCCATTGCTTATTTTTAGTGGCAACATTGTGCAGGAAAGAGCCTTGAGAGAGCTGTGGGCAAGCTTTGTTGTAAAGATAGAGTGAGAAACACTTTTAGAGAGAGATTGT
>JAOVVI020018708.1:0-10292 GCA_028571085.2 Nepenthes alata
GTGGGTGGAAGCTTCTCCATTGGCAAAAAAATTGAGCATAATGCAACAGAAGTATGACAAAACATTGTTGATCGGTTTGGCGTTCGAGAAGCGACAGTAACTGATAACGGAACTCAGATTACAGGAAAGCGCTTCACTAAGTTCTGTTCGAATTTGAAGATCTGGTTAGTACATACCTCTTTTGCTATCCACAAGCGAACGGCCAAATACAGGTAACTAATCGAACTTTACTATATGGATTAAAAACGAAATTGGAAGAAGCTGGGGGCTCTTGGGCTGATGAGTTACCATCAATATTATGGTCGAACAGGACGACTCCTAAAGAGCTAACCAGAGAAATGCCATTCAGTTTATGCTACGGAACCAAAGTAGTGATACCAATTGAGATAGGGTTGCCTAGCCTCAGAATAGAAAGTTTGGATTCCCTCAGCAATTCAAAACGGCTTAAGGAAAATCTTGATTTATTGGAGGAATCGAGAGAAATAGCAAGGGTACGGACTGCTGCTTATCAGCAACGGATTACGCGATACTACAACAAGAGAATAAAAGCACGAAAATTTGATGTGGGAGATTTAGTCTTGAGAAGTATACAGGCAACCGGAAAAGTTACAAATAGGAACAAGTTGTCTCCTAATTGGAAAGGTCCATTTATTGTTTCTGCTATATTAAGAAATGGTGGCTATAAATTACGCACCTCAAATGGAAAATTAGTGTCGAGGACTTGGAATGCAATGCATTTGAAAAAATTCTTTCAATAAAAATCAAAACGTTTCATTCCATTCGAAAAGAGCACTCAGTACATTTTTTTCTCCTTGTCATCAATACAACATTAATGAAAATCAAGGCTGATGAGGAGGACTTGACGAAGGCTGCATTGAAGATTCACCAGCTTCAAAAAATTCTTTCAAATCTGACCGGGAGCGAGCACCTAAGTTCCTTGGATCAAAGAAGCCGATCGGGAAAGTTGGATCCAACTTAACAGCTATCAGCCGGCATAAAAGGATTCCTTCCAAAAACCTAGCATTCAAAGCCGGACGAATCTCCTCCGGCCTCAGCCGGGCCATTAGTTCAGTTCCTAACTTGGCATTATCACTTATAAGATTAGAAGCATGTTCTTCGGACATCCTCAAAGCATCTTTAACTTTCTGCAACTCTGATTCCATGCTAGAAATCCGACCTTGAAGTGATTCGGCTTGTGCAACAGCATTAGCAGTCTGATTTTTCGCCTCTTCAAGAGTGTTAATATCGACGTGTGTTCGCTCCAACTCTTGAATCTTGCCTTCAAGCTGTTCAATTTTCATATCTCGTTGAGGGAGACAGATGTTTAAAAATTCACCCATTTTATCTGTCTGCAAAAAAAAAATCCATTAAGATACGGTATGTTGTATATAGGCTCGTATATATATATGAACCATACCGTGATGTAACGAGCTCTTTGAGCAGCAACCCTTAAAGGAATTCGAGAGGGAGGAGCAGGGCTAGACGAACGCTCCGGACTAGGAACCGACGGACTCCTATGAGAAGGAGTTGTAAAACCAGAAGGAGTTGATCCCCCAATTTTAAGACCAGAGCCCAAATCCTTAGCACAATAAGAAGGGATTGCTGCGGCTGGAGCTAAAACCTCTGCACCTACATTTTCTGTTCCGGAGGGACCAACATCGGAAACACTAGGATCTATATAAGATCCTTTTTGAACCAGAGGAGTTGGTCCTTCTTCAATTGAAATCCTCTCCACAACTTCGGAACCAGATTCGTTTAAAGGTAATCCTCCAATACTTCCTGTAATAATGGGAAGTTCCGTTCTTAACGTAACTTCAACTTGAGGTATCATTAAATCTGTTTCAACGATCTGAGTTTCTTCTTGAAAAGACTGAGAAGGAAGTTGAAACAAACTTTCCACTCCTTTTAGCCTATCAGTCATGGAAAGACCAATTTCCATGGAGGAAGAAGAGGGGCTTGACGGAACAAATCTACTTCTACGCTTCTTTGAAGTCGTCTTTTCCGCTTTGCCTTTAAGATGTTTAGAGGTTGAATCGGGTGTTCCAGTTCTCTCAACTAAATGCTCCCATTTAGTTACCATAAAAATTTTCGGAGAAAGCGGACGATCTTTATCAGAAAAGGAATCCATATTTTCTCTTACCATATCTATCAAAGATTCTGATGATTCCTTTTCTTCCAAAGTAAGTCTACCCAAATATGAATCGGGAATTTTTCCCCAACATTGGGAATATCTGATTGAGGAACGGATAGAAAGAAAAAATGGTCTTTCCAATCCTTTACTGTGTCCATTATAATCCCACTAATGTTTAGTTCCCTCGGAGCCAAAGAAATCCAGTCCCCAAATTTACGAAATTTGAACAGTCTTTTCACAGTAGAAGAATTAAGAGTTGTGCCACGAAGACGGAAGAATATACAAAGATTGCAGAAGTACCACACTACAGTCGCATGGTAACGTGCAATAGCAACACCCAAATCAGCAAAAATTGTCTGAAGTTCTGGTGCAAGAGGAAAACGAAGACCGCTCTTCAAATGCGCTTCGTATACAGTAATGTAACCAGTTGGGGGAGAGTTGGCTCTATCAGCTTCAGACGGTATTGATCGTAAATACGAATTCGGAATCTTATATTGCAAGATGATTCTTTCCATCTCTTCAGAAGTGAGTACAGATTTTACCGATTCAACTTTGGGCGCCATTGGAGCAAGAAGGAGAAGAAAAATGAAAGGCACGAAGAAAAAAACCCTAGATATGGAAGTCGAAGGGACGTATCCGTTGAAATTCAAAAATAGTGAACGCGTGTCAAAGAAATATTTGCTACTTAAACGGCGGTTACAGAGAATACCACGCAATGATCGACACGTGGCAAGCCAGCTAATATTGTGTCAGCACTAATTCAAAAAGTCCGGAGTGACCAAAAAAGCGGGAGTCACCAAATCCTGAGTAAATCAAACCCGGAGTGACCAAAAAGCGAGAGTCACTAAATCCGGAACAAACTAGTCCGGAGTGACCAGAAATACGAGTCACTAAATTCAGAATAAACCAGTCCGGAGTGACCAAAAAGCGGGAGTCACTAAATCCAGAACAAACTAGTCCGGAGTGACCAAAAATACGGGAGTTACTAAATCAGGAACAAACCAGTCCGGAGTGACCAAAAAAGTGAGAGTCACCGAATCCGGCGTAAATAAGCCCAGAGTGACCAAAAAGTGGATAAAAATCCAAAATCATTAGAAATTATAAATAATCAATCCCATCAGAAAACATGCTAGAAGTTAAAATTTTAATCTTCTAACATGGGGGGCTTATGATGGGTATCAGTACCCGCAACTACCTATGGATAAGTTTTTGTAATAACCTCTGCGGTTTGAAAGCAACGAACCATAACTAATTAAAGGAGTTATATAACCAACTGGAGAAGTTTTGCCTTATCCAGAGTGATGAAGCCAAGAAACCTCCAGAGAGAGAGAGTATCCTATATAAAGAGGAGTTATCTTCCAGGAGGAGAAAAAATCTGAAAAATGACCAAGAGGATAGAAAGAAAACTCTCTCTAGATCTCTCTGAAAATTACAATCTAAAGAAAAAATAAATTTTCCCTTTTTACTCTCAAAAAAAGGCAATGACTGACTTGAGCGTCGGAGTGCCTTTGGGGATTTAGCCCCACTGGCCTTCTGACCATCTTGTCTTCTTTTGTGTTGTGCAGGTCTTGAGTTAAAAAAGACAGAACCACAGGGATCACCACTATCCAATTCCGAATCAGATCCGCTTCGTAATTTCTGTCTGAACTCCGGACCAGATCCGCAACAAATTTCATGTCAATAAGTTCTTCACAATCTATGATGTCATTTCTATTTTATTTTTAGTAATATTGTAAATGATCTTTTTGGTACACATTTTCCTTTAATTTTCTGTTTCGATTAGCAATACCTCCAATTCTTCCACTACAGGCATAGTAATATCAAACAGTGGAAACCTACTGCTGCCACATATTTGAAGTTTTGAACCATACAGCAATTTCTGACTCACTTTTGCCCCTACTATTCAACTCAATAGAAGCTTATTTAATATCTTTGCACCGTATGGTAGATAGAAATTCAAAACCACAGTAAAAAAGAAGAAAACAAAAGCAAAAGCAAGATCAAAAGCAAAAACACTCTCAATAGTCAATTGAGAAATTAAATATCCGAGTAAAAAGTTTAGTGTAGAGTCGCTTAGCGCACGAGGCTTCTGAATTATTGGCGGAAAGGGCAGTTTATAGTCTTATTCCAATATTACAGAAAAGTTATCAAATAGTTTTAACCTATCCCCTTCGTTTCCTAATTGACCAACCATATCTTGCCCAAGGCTCACACTCTAGTTCAATGCCACTAGGATTTGGAGTATAGTTGCTATCGTCAATCAGAAATAATAAGTAGCAAACAAAGTGATAAAAGGATGCTGGCTCAATAGTAGATACTAAAATTGAAGCTTTTTTTTAGAAACGCCTTTTAAACAATCGGAATATCAAGTTCACAGCTTCGAAAATAAATCAAATTACTTGCAATTAAACAATTAGGAAATTCGTTACGCACTGCTTGGAACCGAAAGGCATTGAAGGCAACGCATGATTTCTCACTCCGTGAGGACTCATCTTCGGGTCGAACCGCCATTCTTCGCACTTCTCGGCGTGACTCTTCCTCGAACCGGTATTTCTGCGAATAGGAAGCACCGAGTCAGAACGGCTACCACCAATCTGGCTAACTCTCCAAGTCCTCCCTCCACCCCCGCCGCCGGCGCCGCCAATAAGCAGTCTCCTCTTTCGCACAACCAGTTCAAAGCAACAGTGCTTCTCGGCCGGAAGAAGAGACACGTCGCTGAACCTTCGAAGCTTGAGATTGAACGGCGTCGTAAATCCGCCGCCACCGGAGGGACTGGCTGACATACTTATTTACTAAAATGCAACTCAACGGACATCACATGTATACTATCAATAAACAGCGCTAAAACCCTAAAGCCTTTTTAATCCGAGAAAAAAGAGACTTCTGGGAATGTATTCCGTAACTTCAAAAGAGAGAATGTGAAAGTAGTTGAAAATTCACCTTCTCTCTGCTTCGGGGAACGGAGATGAACGACGTTTTGTTATGGGAGCAGATGGCCGCCTAAAGGGAAGATTGTGAAAGAATTCAAAAATTGAATGTCATTGGAAGAGAGCGATCGGAAGGAGCAGCAGGAGAATCTTTGACGCCGACGGAGGAGGAATCAGATCGGCGGCTGGGGGCAGCAAAAGCCAGCACCGTCTCTCTCTCTCTCTCTCTCTCTCTCTGGTATTCGTTTCGAAGGCACCGAATCCCGGATCCGGATAAATAACTGCATACGTGATCAGAAGTGGGCCCACTCTGAGATACCCTGGCCCCAACAAGCCGTTACGAGGCCAACTGCGAGCGCGCTATTTCAAATTGCATACCTTATTTTTCGGCTTTTATATTATCTTAGTTTTGATATTTTTCCTAATTTTTTTCAAAAATAAAATTAATATAATATTATTTTTTCATTTTATTTTTTTCCAAAATAAAATATTTTTATAAATTTTATTAATACAAATAAATAGATGAAATGATTTATACGATGGTTGGCTAATATATAACTCAATACTAAAGCCCTAATATTTTAATTATTCTCTCATTTTCATTCTAGGACTTTGCTACATATTTCAGCTATATTTCACTTATATACAATTTTTGTTTGTTTCTTAAACTAAATTCATATTTATCTTTTTTAATAAATTCAGAATTATAGAATAAAATTTTAAAAATATATTTATAAGTTAACTTTCAAAATATTCAGTTTAATATAAAATCTGCATATTTTAATATTACATCAGGAATTTATAATGTGGATATGAAAATTTTCAAAGCAACAAAAACAAAATAAATCAATCTGCATATTCAGAAAAAAAAAACAATTCATATACCTAATTATATATTTATTTATATGAAAATTATTAAAAATATATATTATTTTAATTTAATTTTTTATATAAAAAATTATAATTTTAATATAAATAAATATATATAAATAACATCGATGATTTAATCGTATCCTCCACCCTCCGATTAGTCGACGGAAAGAATCATTGGCGGAGCAACAAGGGCGGCTGGACCAAGAAAAGCGGAGAAAGTGGCACGTCATACAGCTTTTTCTAGATGTTGGTATTAAAAAAATAAAATTTAACCATATTTGAGACAGTTAATTATATAATATTTTTATTTATTTATTTATATTAATATATTTATATAATAATTAAATAATAAATAAATATTATATCATTTAAAATATTTTTAAAAAATAATTAAATTATATTTTTAAAATAATTGACAATCTAAAATATACTTCAGTACGTGCAACTCCCCAATCCTATCTTGTTTGATGTTCTAGAAGGGAAGAATAGATAAGTGATTGCCGATTCGGCATGGCCCACAACCAGCAGCTTATATCAAAATTAGACCTCATTAAAAACTAAAAATAAAAAATATTATTTAATAATAATAATAATAATAATACTAATAATGTTGTGCACTTTGACTCCCACGAATAAATCATGCCATGGATCAGCGCCTCATACGTTAGTATGACATGGCAAGATGTGTGTTTGACGTGGCACTTGCTTGGTTTGAGGATAAGCTGAGATTGAAAATTGTAGTGTCTGACGTGTCAGACAAGGCACATGGTGAATTGGCATGCCACGTGTTGACGAGGAACATCAAAAATCTCTGTCGTTGAATGAGGAAACAACACCTGTAACGGGAAATAAACGAACAAATGAGGAAGACGACAAAAATAGGCCTTTTTTTCTGTTGTGGATAAACTTCGAAAGTGTCAACTCCAACGTACAGCTTACGAAATCTGTTTTTTCTTTAATTATTCTTTTTGGTCGCAACAGTAAAGCTTTTAGAAAGTGTGATTTGACATTAAGAATTTAACTATTTGTTATATAATATTAAGGTGTCTCAATAATTTAAATTGGTATATAAATTAAAAAGTTATCTTATTATTATTGAATGATTGAACAATAACAATCTAATTTTTGTAACTCCGGTACTCGTCCCATAACTAAATAAATAACAGGTAAGAGATATACGAGATTCACTTTTTGATATATTTTTTAACGCTCAAATTAATAATTTTTTTATTTAATATGAAAAATATAAGAAAATAGAAGTGAGAATTTAAAGATGTTAGGGATAAATATATGAATGGATGATAATACTCCTTTTTGTGTAATCATTTGGCTGAGTGGCTTTTATATTTATGCACTCGTTTAATTGAGTATCTTTTGTACAATTTTCTGATATTTAAATTAATAATCTTTCTATTTGAATGTGAAATATATAAAAAAAGGGATACGATAATTTAGAGATGTTGGGAATGAGTATATACATGGAGAGTAATACTCTTTTTCGTGCAATCATTTGGCTAAGTGGCTTTTCTATTTGTATACTTGTTTGAATGAGTGTCTTTTGTACAATCCTCTGACATTCAAATTAGTGATATTTCTATTCGAATGAGAAAGATGCAAGAAAATGGATGCAAAAATTTAGAGAAGTTGAAAATAAGTGCGTGTATGAAAGGCAATACTCTTTTTTATGCAATCATTTGACTAAGTAGCTTTTGTATTTGTACACTCGTTTGACTGAATGTCTTTTGTATTTGTACACTCATCTATTAAAGTAGCTTTTATTCCTCTCATTTCATTATTGTCGTTCTTCATCTCCTCTTCTCTAGGGCAGATGGCCTATTTATAGTAAGAGATGCCTCTTAATTAGTAAGTGCCTGAAATAAATGTGCAGATATAATACCATTTCAGATCAATGTGAGGGACATTACTTATATGTGTAATGGTAGCCTCAATTTAATAGCAAGGTCATCTGACTACTAACTATTGGATCAATTCAATGGCCATCTGTATTCAGCCATTAAGCAACACATTATAATCATTTGATATTTGCCTATTCAGGTCACACCGTTTAGTTCATACATTTGTGGGTTATTTGTCTGATGGGCTATATGACGTCATCTATTGGGCTGTCAATATCTGAGTCTCTTATCCATTTGTGCGTTGAATCGGTTTGTGTATGCCTGTACCCATCATTAACCCCCATGTTGGAAGATTTGAACTTTAACTCCCAACATGCCATAAATGGGACGCTAGGTGCAGCTCCATCAATGTGCGTTTCATCCCCAAATATTCTACTGATTTAGAGTCTTATTTAGCAAAATTTTATTCTTTATCATCAATACTGTAGTTTAATATTTTTCTGAGTTGAATGTCTATTAAACACTTCTCTCAGCTATAATTGCAGAGCTCTATTTACTTTACATCATGAGACATCCTTTGTCTTGCCCAACGATGTGATTGTCCTGAGTTAACATTATGCCTTTGCTGCCATGAGCCAGAATCAGTGGAAGTTCTCTTTCAACTTTTGAAGTCAAAATTTGAAGATATGCTTAAAAACTATCTTAGTTATCCTATTTTGTATAAAAAAATGATTTTGGTTTCCTTCTTTTTTGTCCTTACCAAAACCAGGCCTTTATCGTTGTGATAAGGTCCCTGGTTTTGGCGGATGATTTTTGTGATTGCCTCCCCCCATGGAACCATTGAAGTTCCTGAATAGAGGGTTTTTTTCTCTTTTTACGTCCGTTCCAAAGCCAAGTTTGCATATTGTAGCGGTACCCTTATCTCGCTAACCCTCATGGAAGTGATCGAGATGGATGTTGTCAGTTTGAACGGATGTTTTTCTTTTCATTCTCTTCTTTCTCATGATTCCTTAGGCACAATGCCTACTCGAGTATTTAGAAAGAAGTACATATTTTGTTATATAGGTCACTGTTCTGTATTTTTTTTCTTTTCACCCAATTCGTACTTTTATTATTGTAAGCTTGCATGTTATGAAAGGAATTAATGACTAAAACTACTTGAATGATGTTCTTTTTTTCTTGACATCGCTTCAATATTCTTGCATTTTCTGGGTGGTTGAAGCTTTTTGATGCTATTTTTTGTTGTCTAATTCCTAACAATCTAACAACTCAGACCTATGCAGCGTGTAATGATTTACTTTAAAGGAACGCGGTAGTTGCATATCCAAAAATCAATTGAATTGACTTTAATTAGAGTGGTGTCAGGGTCGCTCGTTGCTAGTCTATTTCCTTGAGAGACGCAAAATATCAGGGTATCATTACCTGTGCAATACTACAGACGTGCCAATCTGAGCATTAGAGCTGCTTGCTATTAGTTTGTTGCACTGGGAGGCATTGTGTCAGGCCATTGTTAACGGCGTAGTGAAACAGACATGCCACATCACTCTCCGATGCTAGCACATGTCCCAACTGTTATGGAAACGTGCCTCTTTGGTGTCCTTAGATGACGTCCATTTTGGGTTAAATTGTTGGCTATGTAAACTTTAGTACTCTTTCCTTTCTACACTTCTTCTCATTTCATGTCTCTCAGCTCTGCTTTTTGAGACATTGTCTCCATGGCTTTTTGAGTCACTTCTAAAGGGATTGTTGAGATTTCGTCCATCCTCACCTGTGAAGATGTGAAAGAAATTTACAATAGATTTAATATCCCTTTCAGTGTTTCCTTTCAGGTTCTTTTGTCTGATGAGAGAGTCTACTCTCCTCGGGTTGACTTCATTATCATCTATAAAATCCACCTAAAAGATGGCCTTCACATTCCTTTTGTGAGAGGACTATACGAGATTCTGGAGGCCCTCTAGATTTATGTTGTGCACCTCCATCTCAATGCTATCAGATATTTGATTTTTTTTGTATAAGGATCGAGTTTTAACTTATACTAATTATGATTAATTAAGATAATATAATTAAAATTGAGGTAAAAAAATGTCAAAAATAAGGTCAAAAAGGAAAAAAAATACAAAGCAAACAAGTCATGCACCTGGCCCCAAGCCAGCGCTGCTGCGTGTCCTAGTAGGCGCTGGTTCCAGCAGCCCTACACCTGATCCGCACCCGAGTCGCACTCAAGTGTAGGTCTATTATAAAGTTGGCCGAGGATTAGTTCCACTGTATTTTCAAACAGTGGAAGAGATAGAGAAGGGAGAAAATAGAGAGAGAAAGGTCGAAGGAGAGAGAAGAAGAGAGAGAAAAGGGAGGAAGCTTCCAGGTAACTTAATTGTTCGGACTAAGAATTTTAATATATCAGGTGGAGACAAGTGCATTTTAAGTTTTTTTTCTCTTGCTATCAATTTTTGCTGATTCTTTCGAGTATTATCGGTATAATACTCATCTCCTTTATGATTTTAAAGT